>JABMBT010014653.1:0-15515 GCA_018906895.1 Odontocolon sp. PSUC_FEM 10030002
TACTTTAAACACTATTTTTTCTCAGTGTATAATATAATTTAAAATGCCGTCTCTTTTCTCGTGTATTTTCAACGGCTTTGTTTGTTTCTTTTATTCCTTTCTTATTCCTGCTATTCCAAATTCCCAAAATCGCTCAGCGGCGATATTTCCAGTTGACCGATGTTAGTACGCTTTACCCGCTTTTTCTCAGTCTTTCTATAACGTCCTACGATGATTCGAATCGGACACGACAATTTCCACGTCGAATAACGCATAGACATGCGCTTCCGCCCCAAATCCTGCGTTAACTTGAGTGGAAGAAGTCCGTGCATAGTCGGACAGTGCTACACAACGAAGTCTGTAGACGTGACGATACGTCATTGCGAGAAAATCCCTCTTTTAAACCCCATCGAGAGTCTGGAAAATATTGTCCATACGAAACGTTCTTGCGTTTTCTTTATGAAATAAAAGTCTTGCATTTTATTTATGAAATAAAATGCAAGGCTCCCGCTCACGCCTTTTTGAGTTACGTAACACTGCAGCGCTCTTTTGTATCGCATAACAAATGTAACATATAGTTACAGTTAAAAAAAAAAACATGAAAATAAAAACAGTTGTTTCGACATTTTCCAATAATTTATTAGGATTTCGGGAAAATCTCTATCTTGGGGAAAGTCAATCGGACTTGCAGTTACCGAGATGTAACTTGCTAAAATAAAAATCATGAATTTCCCTGTGAATCGATGTCGGTTCTGATATCCGGTTTATCGCGATCATGCTCGCCTAAGGTCTTTCAAGACTAACAAAATGCTGCTTGGAATTTTTTGATCGGAATTACCATTACAGAGATACAATGTGATAAAACTCCGCATTTGTTTATTCACTCCATATTTGTTATTAGAGAGGATTTACCAAAATAAAACAATTCATCCATGAACGATCTCCACATTTTTTCTATATTAAAATTCCTATTCCATTCCAAATAAAAAATTTCATTCAATTGTATGTCATTCATTTATACAATGTAATTTACATCATTCAAATTTAACCATCAATATCATAAAAAATATACAAAACAATCGCTCTGACGTTTACAACTAAGACGCTACAATTAAAATAATGAGGTAAATTCTAGTGACAGCAATTGCTTTGATAATTCGTCAAAACAACTAAAAACTTATAATCGAGCTGTCCACAGCAGAAACAGCTAATTTAAAAGTATAATGAGAACCAGAATGTACGATACGAAACAAAAACACGATAGAAACAATGTTTCCTGTTGAAATCAATCGAACTTTGTAGTTTGCAATGTTCTTTAATTTTATATGTTTTTCATCGGGTCGTTTATCAGAGATTTCATATAGATTGGCAGTATTGGGTCCGGTATTGCGTGTTCCAATGCAACACAATCGACGATGTAACGTTGCCACAGCCTGCTGGAGTTTCGATTTTACAGACTTGTCCGGTTAGCCATATACACGACCCCTATTGCCATTCGTGAACTGCCAGCTGGTACGACTGCTTCTGGCTTTGTGGCGGATTCAATCGTATGGTGCTTCTACCCAAGTCAGCATTGCTATTGCATTCATGTAGGTATGTTGAAATTGGCTACGTACTTTGGCATTCGCCATAAAACTACGCATCCGTTTCACTAACGGTGTAGCCATGAAATCCTTGAACCAGAGCAGTGAAAAAAGTCTATCGGGTGCTGATTACATCTTTGTACGGAATCACCGTCACCGAGTTATAGGAACAATTTTATCTACCAAATCGGGTCAGCGAATTTGCATCGCGACCTATAATCCCAAGACCTAATAGACCTAATAGATTAACTAAAAAAAGCTTTCATCATCTCCCTTTAACCCGTAACTATTGTCGAATGGACAAATGTCAAAGGGGATAAACGGTTGATCGGGATAAAGTGAGCACGTAAAATATAGAAAATTTGCTCGGTCTCAACTGAGTCCGTGTTTCCATTCAGAAACAGAGTTACGACTTAAAAAAGGCTGAGCAAAGTTCTTACGGTTTAAGGTAGGGTCTCGAAATGTCGATCCTTTTTATGTTAAAGTTCTTATATAACCGTGAGATTACGTCTTCTTCAATTTTCTTTACTTTCCACAGTGGGTACTGACATTTTTTTCTTATATTTTGAAAAATTCCACATTTTCGTTGTACGAAATAACGAAATTGTGAAGCGTATGCTATTCAGTTGATTGCTCGCGGATCATTTCAGTAGCGATTCGTGTGATATATTCAGCCACCCAGATAAAAAAAAGATAGCACGATAGCGGTACCGCGCTGATTGAATTTGAACCAACCATTTAGTATAGTAACTCCACGAAAGCTTGTCAGGGAATATTGGAGATCAGGTATGCGCAGTATTAAAATAAGAATGTATTCAAAATACTTTTGCAGATGGAATAACTATGAATAATTTTTTTCAATAAATACTAGTCAGGATTTTTGATGATTAATTATCTGAAGTTAATTTTGTGTTAAAAAAAATATAATAATTTTGGTACTGTTGTATAATTGTAAACAGTTATTCAATCTAAAACAATATTTTGAATACATTTTTACTCGAACACTAGCCATTCCGGTTAGAGATAAACACTATCCGGCAAGTGGAGGCAATTCGTTGGTGGCAGACAGCTAACCCGATAAACGGTTGAACGCGGACGATATGATTGGTTGTATATCACAAAACAGTATTGACTTTAGATTGTCATGTTCGCAAAAACGAATCACGATACCTTTATTTCGACAGGACGCGTGATAAGCCGAATATTGAAACGATATTTGAGACTCTGTACGTAACATTCAAGCCGAACTACATAATAAGGGGAGATGTTTTAATATTGACACAGTAAACGTCGCTTACGTGAGCTATTTGTACGAAATGGCATCTTACTCGTTATTCTAGGGTCCGTTTTTCAAGATCCATCGGACCAATTATTTATAGAAAATCGTAATTTTTTGTTTTAGATCAATCACGATATCTATCTATACTACATAAAAGAAAGTTAAGTCAACACGTATAACCCAAATCATTTTCGGGAAAACCCTTTTGATTGTCTTTCGACTTTCAGCAGTCAATATGAGTTTATACGTTGAATTCTATATTTACATGACCTAACAAAGTCCTCAACGGTTATAGGCATTCGATGAACTTTGCGAACAATGAAAATAAAAGAGTACGCAAATAATGAAGTAAATATTGCTTTATGTTTGAGTTTTTATTTATGGAAATCTGCAGTTGTGCAATACTTGTGCTTGCATTTTCATTTTATTGGTCTGACAGATATGGGAGAATCTATTAAAATACCGTCAATTACGATGCTGAGAATAAAGAGAATAAAATTCTCATTCGTCAGTCCTCTGATAATTGATTCTCCGATATTATTTAGGGTCCTATATGATCACAATATCGTTTTTATAATGACACTGACAGTTTAAAAGTTGTGATAATAACTGGTACTAGTAATATTAATTGTATTATGATTAATCCTTATAATCAACCACCTATTTTGAGCATAATGTAAGCAATTAACTTACTCCATAGCATGAAAATCAATTCTTTTTTAAAATCATAAGAGAGTTTTATAATAAGATGCTTTTGACCTCGTTTAAACCTCGTCTCTGAAATATGGCATTTATTTTCATGAAAATCGATCAATACGTTTGGCAGAAGCAAAATTACAAACGCCCGAGAAACTTGAGTTCTCACTTAGATCGATCAATTATACTTGTTTATTTCGTAATTTGAGCCGCATGTAATATGGTGTTGAACGTCAATACTTTGCGTTCATTAGAGAATTCGACAAAGCGGATCATCTAAGTTTGAAACATTAGATAGTCCTGTTGGTCGAACGAGTTTCCGATGAATTGATTGACGGTGAAATGTGCCAAAACCATATTCAAACGACAAATGTCGTTTGATTAAACCACCGGATGCATATGAAAAGCAACGAAGTCGAAATTCATATTGATTATAAGGGGAGATCGTCCTACCGCATAATGTGCCACACGAATAACATCCACAGTCTGAACAATGTTCAACAAATTGAGATGGTAGGGGAGACTGGGGCATGACGGGGTAGCTTTTAACATAGGATTCCGTATCTCCGTTTTGTCCCATTGTACCCTGTACGAATCGCTATCTAGATGGAGTTCTACCAATGCTGGAGGAACAGGTCAATATTGATACTATACTGGCCAATAGACGTATGTATGATATCAACGCTGGACCAATGCTTCTATTTAAGGATTTTAGGGTTGAAACACACGTGCGCCTTCGAGTCAAGTAGTTCGCTCTTTCTTAGTGCATAACAAATGTACGCATATACTGAAAGTTCGAGGAATGTGAAAGAATCCGTTTTTCGACATTTCTCAATCACCCATTTGAATTTCAGGAAAATCGTAATTTTCAGGAGTATCGTAACTCCATGGAAACCCGAGATAAAATTATAATCCCCCAGCAGACTTTATTTGGGAGCTTCATTAGTGTCTTCGGATAGTACCCCTATTGGCACGTAGGAAGATTTCATAAGGATTTAGAATTAGCAGTTTTAGAATAGACATGTCAGTCCCCCAGTAATTTTTGCTGCTGGCTGTTGGGGGATTCTGAAAAAATCCCCAATCCAGGCCGATTGAGGGATTCAAATTTTATCCCGGGTTCATATTATTTTTTTTAAGGTTTTTTTAGATTTGTTTTAAGTATTTGGCGTATATTTTTTCTTTTAACAAAAAAAGTCCTTCTGTGTTATTTCACCTATCATTGAAACCCAAACTATTTTCGTGACGAAATTGTTACATATTTTTCAAGAGTAATTGAAAATATCCGAATAATTATCGATATTCGATTTATTGTTGAATTTTCGGTAATCTGAATAAATTTAATTCGCTCATACATTCGACGTTTCTTGGTTCTTGAAAATTTGAACCCGTTGATAAAAACTCCCAATCTCTTGAATGTTTAAACGTACAAAAAGAAGCGTGTCAGTCAAACGAAAGTAATCTTAATAGTATATTTGTGTGACAAGGGTCGAAAGTTGGTCGTCGTCAATTCGGCCCGAGTCATACACTATACTTTATGTCACTCCGTGCGTAAAGTCTCATTTTACACACGCTTCGCGTGTATAAAACTCGACTCCCACGTCGTAACATAAAATTTTGTACGAAACTCGTGAGGAAAAGACTTTTCTAACTCGTGTCATTACAACCCTCGCCTTCGGCTCGTGTTGTAACCTCACACTCGTTAAATAGTCTTTTCCGCACTTATATCGTAATATACTATTTTATATCATTTTGCGGGCGAAACCGGTTAATTTCATGGTGCGATGAAAAGTTAAGTTACGGCATGCCCAGTGTGCAATCGCTTACTTTCGTCCCTTGGGAGTTTGGAAAACGAAACGCCCTAAGGAGAAAAGTGATTGTGTACTGCGCATGCGCGAACCTATCTTTTCAACGCTAGCATGAAAATGGTTATTTTCATCCCGCAAAACTGCCGCGGAAAGCCCCGCTTCCTACGCATGTAATATAAAAATATTTTTTCAGACATTATCGAAAATATTCGAATATTTACCACTGAATGCCGATTTCCGGTATTGTGTGAATGAAAATGCCCAGTATCCGGATATTTATCGCTTTACCTCGAATTACCATTGGATTTCCGATAGTCTTTAGGAATCAACGGCCAGACTTACCAAAATAAACGTCTGAATGACATATGTCAAAAACGTTTTTTTTCACGATTTATCGAAAATATCCGAATAATTATTTCTATAGCTTCATTTACCATGGGATTTCTGATATTCCGAATAGACTTCCAATACTCTGTATAAAAATTCATGAAATATAACCAATAACACGAGAATACATCGTGCACGCGGCGTGCGGGGTTGACATAAAACTACTGACAACCGACTCGCAACTGTGCGCGAAACACCGGACAGAACATTTTTTAAAAATAAAAATTGAATGACTGATCGACCCAGATCTCACGATCGGCTGAACCGATTCTAACGAAGCTAGGCTCACTTTAACAGAAGAAATCGAGAATTCGATTCGAGAAATATTGATCGAAAAATTTCACTTCCGGTATGTGTTGGCTTATACATAAATACGGTAGCGTAGCTTCTCTAAGTTCTTGGCGACGAGACGCTACAGCGTCTCTTGATAGACGAAACCGTCTTGTACTTTTCCCCTTTAATAATTTTCTTGCAAAGATTCCCTCGAGTTCACGTCCTTCGCTTGACAACGTCGTGTCTGTACAACTCGACATAGGCTTTGTCTGTCTTTCATTTCCTCCTCGTTCATATTGACTCCGTTACACGAGACCGAAAGCAACAGACATTTCCCGCGAGTGCCACACCCCAGACTTCTTCATTGACGGCATTAAACTCAACTCTCTATCGAGTTAGTTGAGCAGGGGTTGCTTTCATCCTCTCTCTGTCCCGAGTGCACCCCGCAGCCTCACTCCGATGGCTCGTATCGGCGCCAATCCCGAACTCGTCCGCCCGCCGGCAAACTTCGATCATAACGAGTGCCGACGTAACTCGAGATAACGAAACTTCACCCCTCTCGTTTGTACCATGCTCCTGGCTTCGTCCGGTTACCCTCACTCTCGAGCCCTTGTGGAATCACACCATCCAATCGATGAGAGTAAACCGACAGAGATGAGGGAGGCAAATGGCATATCTGTATTGCAAAGGTCCACTGCGTTTGCAATTCCTTCGATTTATTCTGTTCATGTTTTGTTCCTCTTTCGACCCCCCTCATTTTCAATTCTTCTTTCAGTTGCGCTTTCTCTAGCACTCTCGAGTTAATGTTCGTAATGAGCTTTTGATGTAAATCTTGACATTTTTATCTGGGTCGTCCTATTTAAAACAGCTATAATTGGACAGTGGTGTAATTTTTACATTTATATAAAAGTACGGACTATCAAGTGGATCAAGAACGAGAGTTGTAGATTTTCCAAGGAACGAATTGCTTGAGCGGATGAGAAAAGTCGTAGTAGCAGAAGCAGTATGCAATTCCATAAACCTACGACGGTTATTTATATGAGGAACGAGTAGGTTTTGCCGAGTCAGGTAGCTGAAACTTGCCAGGAAGAAGAGAAAAGTCCATTTTCTTACGGCTCACAGTCTCTACTCGGTACATCCGGGTGCTCTTCCGGTACTTCACGAACTTCTTCGTTGATTTTTTAGATATATATGCGACTCGACCATTTTTCTTTACCTCATCTTTCTTATTTTACCATTTGAAGAAATCCCCTCTTGAGGAATTTCTTTCTTGTCCCCCTAATATTTTAACACGACGAAGTGTAATTAAATTAGTGTTCATACGAACTACAAATATCTATACAAGAATCAATAGAACTTATAGTAGCATCACCAAAGTGGTCGTCGTATACGTTATATCGAGACTAGTGATGTAAAATGACCGTCATTTTTATTTACTGTCAAATGACCGTAAAATTACGGTCTTGGGACGGTCACATGATGTCATTATTTTTCTCATCATTCTCTATGCAAACTGACGGTCGTTTTGGTATTTCAGTCATTTGACTGTTAAAAAGATGATAAAATTACGTTCATCGCCTACATAGGTGTAAAATGACGGTAATTTTGTTTTTCGGTAATTTTATTGTAATTTTTTTTCAGTACATTTTTGCTTTTTGTTCGGATTAGATGTCTATTATAAGTATTCTTAGGCTCAGTAGTAAGATATAGGGAAACCACGTCTCTGTCAAATATAAAGCGATTTCGGATATTTACTTCCGTGACTCGGTAATTTCGACGGCGGTCTTGTGACCGTCGTGCTTCGGTCACAAGAGCAATTTGCGACCGGTCACAATTCGAGCTCACATCATTAACCAAGACCGCACGGGGACGTTGACTTGTTCATTTTTTTTCCTACTAAAGAATTTTTATATCAGAACTAGTTATTGTAAATTGGTCAGTTTTATATTTTATGGATCGAGTAGAGTATCATGCATATGATGAATACGCCAATGAATGAGCAGTTACGACAATTAGTAGTGAGATAGGCTACAATCGTAGGTGGTAAAAAATTAGTGTTGCCATTTAAAAAATTGAAAGTGACGTTCATATCTTTGATACGCCTACACCTAAACAAATGTCATAATGACCAAAAGATGTCTCCCTCGAAATCTTTCAACGTTTCTCTTATATATTTGCATGTGCATCCAAAAATAGCGAAGTTATTTGAGATGGCAGAGTTAAATGGGACACCCTGTATATATCTTGTATGGTAGCAACCAGTATACGATACCGGCAGGTATACCAGCGTGGTGTATGGCCGAAGCCATATAGATTCTTTCGGACAGGTACACACCAAGATTGAAGTGGGGATTGCACAATGTAGTTTACCCAGCATCGTACTCCCGGGTAGCACCATGTGGAGATAATGTACTTAGCGGGAGGGGATTAATTTCTCGGGGCGTGCGATTAGACCCCTGTACGATTAATCCATCGTGGCAAGTGATCGTGCTGGCTCTTGCGCTAACGCCATCGCATCGCTGTTCATCGCCAGCTCGCCCAGCTTGTCGATACTGGCTTATCGGAATTGGATCTTGGCTCTTGCTGCTTTAGGCTCCAGCATGAGGGAAACTCTCCGCTACGTCGTCGAAGTCCTCGTCAATTCCATCGAGGTTACTACTACCGCGAACGGAGAGCCTATGGCTTATCCGAAGTCCTCGATGACGCAATCTAGGTCCAACTTAACTGAACTCGCCGGTCACGTCCTTTTGTTTCTCGAATCGGACAAGATCGTAACAAAGCCCACGATCCCTATTAAATGGTAGTTTCTTCGGTGTAGGTACTGCACGACAACCATATGTAGGCTACCAAATCGTAGAGAATCGTAACAGACATTTTGTTGTAGACTTTGTTCAGCTCCCCTCTTTTGCCTGAAAGATTTCGTCCATTCCATTTTGGCGAATCGAGGATTTAGTAGTGATGCAATCTCCTCTATTGAAACGTGCTGATTAGATGTAGGCGGCGTAACAGGGCTATCTTTCCCACTCTAGACCGTGATAATGCGGAACTCCGTCGTCGTTGTACAGTTTTCTGTTAAGGTAGTTCGATCACCGTGACAGACATGAGATAAAAATCTAAACATTTTATATAGTGTAGTCGAAGTGGTATATTTTGTGTGCTCAGCGCGCCCTCTCTATTCGTTCAAGTGTACCTCATACACCGCGCACCTCCGGACCAAGCGTTCTGCTTATTCCCCGCTCACCGGGGCGCTCGAACTACCTGAATGCTCGGAACGATTGAAGGAGTAGGTAATACTTAGCACACGTTCCCGTGACTGCAGGAGGTGAGGCACTGCTACAATGATGCTTTAATGCGGGAAATGGTAGAGCATGATTGTGCTGCTTGCATGCTCTGTACGCTATCAGAAGTTGATCCAGACGTTGTTACGCCACTTCTTGGCGTTTCACAAAGCGCGGGATTGTTGAGAGGGTGTATCGTAAGTGTGTCCTAACTATTGGTATGTAACTTCTATAGGTGTACATTGTACTTCGTTCGAAGCCAAATTGCACGCTTATTGCATGGAGCTTCAAAGTAGGTTGATCTGTATAAATTGATATACTGTAATATACCATTCAGCGTTAGAAGAAGAGAGTGATTGCGACCGGTGCAATTTCAACATCGCTTCGTCAGGTCACGCGTGAGGCTGGATTTTAATGCCCTGCATATCATTCTCATCTCAGTGCCTACCGTAGCTAGCGGCTCACCACATATATAGGCTATGACATATGAGCTTATTCGCAAAAGCCCGACTGACAACAGATTAAAGCACATGAATGAAATAGCATCTCCGCGGGGCATATAACACCTCGAATTCGTGCTCGACTGATCTTTGTGTTTCTATTACCATTGAGGAGACAACTATGCAGGAAGGAAGCCGCGTTGCTTGTGAAGGTTGTCTTTTCCTACCCTGTAGTTTGCCTTGGTGAATATCTATGTCTATTCTCTCCCTTCCTTTATCTTTCTCTCTCTCTCTCTCTCTCTCAATTTACCATTAACTCTCGCAGGTAGATACACCGTGACGCCAACAGCCCGCCTTGATTACACGCCATTGTGCAACGTGCACTCGACAATCCGTATATAGGTATACATTCATGAGGAAGGTATACGCCTGGTTTCGCGCCATAGAAATCGTCATGCGGTCTGGTTGAGTATATATTACTGTATAGATGCATACCAGCAGCTATATATCAAACATGTTCGCGGATGCGATTGCACCTCCACTACCGGAAGTTGGACGCTGCACAGAAAGCGCGGTCACTGAGTGCGAGATTCAGAATTCAGGGATGCAGGCAGAAGCCGCTCGTTCAGTTCCATATCTCTTTCTTTGATACTGTACGTCTCGTTAGACCGAATTTCACGGTGCTTTTCATTCACTTTTGTCTCTGTATCCCTCATTAGTTGAGCTACTTAAAAGTTCATTGAAATAGTGTTTTTTTGTTGAGAGGATTGTAACAATTGCAAGGCAACATTAAATCATTGACGTGTGGGACAATAAAGATTTGTGATACAAGTGTGGAAAATGGGTGATTTTTCACGAGTGTGAAGTTTCCAGCATGAGCCAAATGCGAGTGGAAAGGACAGGGAAATACAAAACAAATTTATCAACTTTTTTTTATTCTAATTAACAAAAGAGAACGGGGTAAGAATGGGAATATCGAAAATTCCTATAGAATTAAACATCGGAGACAAAGCAATTTCGAAGTAGTCATCTGCGCATGACCGGTATTCTGTACAACTTTTCTATTTTCGTCATCTGCCTATGCCTGCTGTAACTTTATTTCTGTGCCGGACAAGGGTACATTGCCACTGTGTACGTGCGTTGAAACTTGAACTTTCGATGCAGGTGTTGCAAAAACGATTTTTTGTAACACGTGTACGAAAAGTGATGCTTTGCCTGGCAGTTTTACGGGACGAAAGTAGCCAATTTTATGGCAGTATTGAACAGATCGGTTCGTTCGTGCACATTCCACAATTGGATCAGATTTCGTTCCTTGGCAGGAAAGTTATTCATTTCATCCCTGTTTGGCGGGACGAAAACGACAACAGCAGCGACGTTCCCTGCAGTTGACGATTGTTCGTCCCGCAAAACTGCCGTTCAATGCATCAATGGTCACGCTCTTATTACAAAAAGTAATGCCGCATGCCACGGTCCGAAATAGACGACTGCTTCTCGTATGATACTGCAAATTTCACCTTCGTCGCAATCGCTAACTATCAGCCTTTGTTACACAATGGCCAATGGTGTGATTTTAGGCAATTCGCACGTCTTAAAAACAGAATAGAACAAAACATTTCGATTGCTTATTATATTTTATTCAATTACTTCGTAAAAAAGAAATAAAAAAATGTATATGGCTATGTACAGTTTATCTTTAACCTCTCTTATACATGCAATTTTTTACCTTTTAGGAAGTAGCATAGTACACTACATTATAATTCAACGTCTGATGCAGTAAATGCATAATATATAGGAGTGTGGTCTATTGATCCTCAAGGGGAATATACTCGAACGAAGGAGGGGGTCGTAGATTCCTTGAGACACGCGTTTGGATCTCACGTTCTCAGGATCCTCATACGGGCAAGCTGAAAATGCCAGAACCCTTCTTGATCCTTCTTTCCTTGAGAAAATCCATCTTTCGAGAGATGGGGTCTCGCCCTCGACGTTCCCACGGTGATGACAAGTTGCTGGATCATCGTCAGAATAATGCGCAATTACTAGAAAATGTCACGTACGAAGCTCGGCAAGACTCGGCTTTTACATCTTTCTTGAATAAGTGAACCCTTATGGTATAGGAGTAAAACTGAAATGGGCAACTATATGAACTCTTTGCCTATATATTTTGTACAATTGTAATCGTTTTAGTATGACCTCAATTTTGGTACGGTGTCGTTAATTGATATTCGATATTAGATGTACATGAATGATATTGCTTTCTTACCCGAAGAAAATGGCCGGAAATTATTAACAGCTCGTTAATGGAACATCTACTCTCGTTTGCAGGCCATAGATGTCACCAGTAGAATATAGTTTATTGCACTAATTAATAAGTGTCAACTTCACACAATTACCTCATTCATGTTCCATCGCGTTATCTGCTTTCGGGTTAACAATTGCATCGCTTACCCTACTAGTAAAAAGTGCATTAATCCAGTCAGTTTCGTCAAATCAGACCTAATTAAGGATAAATGTTCTGATTCTCTCTTTTGCTTGCTACTTGCGTTGCCAGAGGCCAATGGTGTCACGCTATCATTAGCACGAATTCGTGCTCGACCATGGCAGGAATTACACTATCGCCGGCTCGGTGTGGTCTTAACGAAGTACGAACGTGTTTGGATTGCCAAATAACATTTGGGAACTGTAAAGGAAGACCAAATGGAAGGAAGGAAGAGGAATGAGGAATCTAGTAGTCGATAGCGATCAACGCGAATAGCCTTTAACCGGACGTGAAGGTACGTACGTCGAAGTAGTCACCACCTGTCGAACGGGTAGGATGTAACCTCTTTCATCACTACTATCGGCTCTTCCGCTTTCCGTCAGCAGTTCAATTCGTCTTTATAATTTGCGTAGGGACTATATGCCGATGATTCAACATAGACTGGGCATGATTGCAGCAGGTGCAGTTGCAGTATGCACTTGTTCGATTGGCATGGAATTCCCATTGTGGTCAGAACTCCAAGTGCACCGTTTGGATGCTCCATTCACTGTGCTGTAATCGCGGAGAATCGTTCTCTATCGTGAACTTAATTATTTTGTACGGATTCTCGTCTTTTGGATTAGCAATGTTTTTTTTATCGGCCTGATGCTCTAATCGTCATTCTCTTTGTTCCATTGAGTCCTCACGCTGTCTTAGTCTGCATTGTCGCATCTCTCTTGTCAGTCTGGTTTCGTACTTTCTGTCGGCGAATCTAGGAGTGACCTCTCGACAATCCGCTTTGCGCTGAAAAGATTCCGCTATAGGCACCCATCCCTTTGGAACAGAAATTACTATGTTCACAGATGAAAATGTACTGCAGTCAGTAAAAGAAAGAATAATTTTAATCGATTTTCATCCTGTCTACCTTTGAATTACATATCTCTTTTGTCCTGGCCCAAATAGCAGTGAACTTACTACTCGACAAATCGGCTTTCCTAAGAGTAATGCTTAAATGGGTCTATAAAGTATTGGCCTATGAAGTGCGTACTATCCATGGTAGTAGTAGACCTCCTGCCGGAGAGTGTTGTCAAGCTTGATTCCTTTACGTTCGAGGTAAGCTTCTATCTACGACAATGACATACCGCTATTGGTACTTGACGCATCCACGACACAACGGTACTCTGCCTGACTTCCTGTATCTATCTCTCTGTATGTACCTCTTCTTGTATGCCTCTAGTTCTACGATATATTCGGTGATTCGAGATGAATACATGTATAGGCATTAAACTGTCGGGCGTACCAAATAGGTCTGGGGGGTTGCTGCCGGAGGAGTTAGGCAGAGGATGCACGTCGTTGGGTGAGAGTCGGCTGATTAGCATTCTAAATTGAAGCGTCGCGGTCCGGTCGAGAGAGCGCCTCGAAGCGCTGTATAGAGCAGTTAGGCCTTGGTAATTCCGAACGGTCTAGAGCAGCCATACGCGGGGGTGGATGGGGTACATGGGGGCGGGCTACACTACAGTCACCCTTCGAGCATGACCCTCCGCCTACACCCTTTCCCACTCCCCATCAGAGCCCTGGACATCCTGGGCCGTTGACTCGGCCTATACCGACCCTCCTATGCACCGCAATAGGTTAGACATTTGCATTAATCGGCTTTCCCCGAGCGCTGTTGCACTATCCGGCTACCGGCCCACTTCTCTCGCTCTAGCTTTCGCTATGCTTGTTCATACAGGCTCTTCTCACTCACTCTCTCGTTTCATGTCCGTTTTGGTCTCTAGCCCCAACCCCTTCTTGCATTATCCAACCAGGTCTCGATATATCCCAGTACAGACCGTACACGAGGGCCAATTACAATGTTGTTACGCGCGTGCCACAGCTGTATCGAACTCTCGCTCGCTTATATCGCCGGCTGAAGTACACTATATTTTCAACGTCGTTGAGTCCACGTAACTGAGCACATTTAGGTCGTACAACGAGTTTCTCCAATGTCTGCATTAGAGTAACAAAATGGTTCAACTGCAACAGAATATCCTTCGTCGTTGTACTACCTATCGGTACTTATAGATAGGATATATTTGTGTAGAACCACTGGCTACTGACAAAAATGATTAAGAAACTCAACTAAAGATCTGATATCATCTCATTGATGTACCATGTTGTCTCGTATTGTACCATGTTTAATTTAGTTGCAATTACTAAAAACTCATCGCTTATCAGTGGATACATCACTTAAAATGAATGGCAATTTATCGTACTGGAAGAACAATTTTTCTTCCATACCGGAAGGAATCGATGCTTCAGTACGTCCAACAGTATATACTACTATGTTCGTATTGTCATGGGAAAAGGGATTGGAACGAGATTAGGATCTCTACCGGGCGGTCGTGCGTGTATTCGGGTGTATAACGGTACTGGCGTTTAACGGATATACTATACAGACAGTAGGCACAGAGTAAGGGTACAGTTGCACAACACAGTACACCATCCCTGGCAACACTGGGATTCTGCGTCGGTCGGAGATGAGAGAAGGGATGTCGCGACGTCCGGTCAACGTTCACCCTCTACCTCCCGCTCATTCGACTACCCCCAACCTTGCCGGAGACGCTTGACAAACGACCAGTCGAGTCACGCAGCGGCTGCAGCTGCAACAGCCACGGGTTCGGACGATCGCACTGGCTGAGAGGTGTGACAGAGAGAGATGCAATGATAGCGGTTGCGAAAATACACTCACCACCATCAGCAACACTAAGGGCTGTTCACGCGCGTCGAAAGCCATGCTACGCTTCTGCTCTGCTTTCACTGCTTCATACATTCTACGTGCCCTACAGTACGTACCTACGGTTAGCAATTTTCAGCGGATCTTCACCCCTTTACGCTCTGATCCCCTCACCATTCTCTTTAGCCTTCGCGTGTTGGTTTCCATGGTTACGCCCTGGCTACTCGCTCGAGTTATTACTTATGATAGTCGTGGCCACCGGCCGGATCTAAAGCCTCCCTTAATTATCACGAACTCGCGCGACGTCGTTTTTCGTAACCGCGGTTGATACTAACCACTGTATAGCAACGGGCAGCATCGGAAGCAGAACGTATCTCCGTGACGATAAATAAAATTTAAAAGGTAATTTTCACGGTGCCTTTTATATTTTCAATCTGTCTTGTTTCGTTCATTCTCGTATTTTCCATATGATTCAAGAGGATTCATTTCCATCCACTGTGTGTATACGATCTCCGTGTCTATAATGCGTGGAATGTCTTATTATTTGACGCTTTCTCGACGAGTCGAGGAAGTTCTTTGTTTCATGTTTGAATTTATAACTAAAAAAATTATAATATATGTTTT
>JABMBT010014763.1:0-15511 GCA_018906895.1 Odontocolon sp. PSUC_FEM 10030002
CAATATAATGATCACAAAAACTGTAATATCTACCGGATTTGTTTCTGTGACGATTGATTTCACTATCCTGAAGAAGAATCACATTTTTTTTCAACGTCACAAATAATCCTCAATTTTTTGAGTGCTTCGAGATGAGTGTCGGTGAGTTGAAATCTGAAGGAATGTTACAGATAGTCGAGTTATGCTCTCGGGAGATCGTTATAGCTTCAGCAGCGAGCGTAGTTTCTTCGATGGTCTTGGCTGGTTGGATAACGTATCGAATCAGGCCTTCCTCAAGGGAAAAAAACTCTTTTCCTCTCTACCTCCTGTATTTCAAGAGATGCAAGAGCTCCATCTCTGGATTTTTCTCTGGAGAGGGACGCCAACTTGGTCGAGCGAAGAAGCAGCAGCAGCATCGGTTCGTTATTTTCCAACGAGTAGGTGAACTACCTCACTTCGATTGGTCTCATCGAAACGAGGTCCTGTAGATCGTGGAGCACAAATTCGCAGGCACTTCTTGACCGAAGCTCAGCTCGCAAGCTTTACTACCTTCGGTTCCGCGATGGTGATCGGTCAAGCCTGAAAATAAAAGTCGAAATCGAATGATTACTGGGTCGCTGGGGGTTTCTCTGATACCCTTCAGTTTTCAAGCTTTTGCGGAGCTTGATTGGGGTGGGGCTTGATTCCGGTATCCCGAAGCTCCTTCTACTCCCACTGGAGTACCTCCGCTATATTCGAGAGATTCGTTCGTATCTGATACCCTTGTCGCTCGTGGTAATACAGGCATTCGGCATTAATGACTGACCGCGCTTGAAGAGGGCATGAATTGGTCGATGAATCACAGTGCGAAGGTGCGTTGTTGTATCAGCGAAAGCTACGCTCCGGAATACGAGAATCGTTTCAATTCGTGCTTGTCCTCCGCACAACGGCGGTATCTCGCTTTCGCCGTTGTTACGAAAGCAACGTACATCATCGAGGTTGCGCTTCGGCTTCGCTCAATCAACGAAGCGGAACGTCAGAAGCGGTAGCTGCGAAACAGAGAGAGCGCGGTCTGGCCGGCTGGCTGGTTGGCTCTCTCCGCGTAATCTCATTACCTTTCCGATTCTGATTACCGACGTTAATCAGGGAATAGCGATGATGCGCGGGTAGACGCGATGTTGCACAACGGGAGGGATGACGGGTCCGGAGTAAGGGGATGATGCGACGCGGAGGCTGCGGTCGAGAGGTTTTGCGTTCGTGGCTGTGGATCAGCGCTTGGTTGCTTCCCTGCCTATCCGACCTATCTCTCTGGCTCTCCTATTTTGTGTGGAACTTGATTATCCGATTAGTCTAGTTGCAGCTGCTCTTGGTCGTCCATGATCATCAACTATCGCGAGCCCTTTAATCCCATTGAATCCTTCTATGCATACATATTTCTGCATTTCATTCCTTTCGATCTGTACAGTACAAGTGAAATACCGTCTTAAACGTAATCCTAAATTGCTCATCAGATCATGTTCAATGAATATCGACACAAGTTAATTATGTTGATCACAATGCCTTGGATTGAGTTAATCGTACCTGGTAGGTCACTAAATTGTAGCATAGCCATAGTAGAAAATACCTTTGGATGTAAATAGTTATTTTGTATGAAACTTTTGAATTGAGCTCCTGTTTTTTGGTATTATCTTTGAGAGGGAGCCCGTGATAGGTGATAGCGTAATACAAGACTGGATGGAAGAGATTGCGGTACCTTCTCCGGAGTATCTTTCTTACGAAAAGCTTGCAACATTCTCATGGTTCGCATCCTTCTATCTTGTTCTCCTAAGAAATAATTGAAACGTCGGAACATTTGATTCATTTCTCTCGCGGCTTTCTCCTCACATCTCATTTTATGCAGAGGCTCTTGTACTCTCTCTCTTACCTTCCATCAGCATCTTGCTGAGACACGCCGGCGTCCCTGCTCCGCAGAACCCGACAAACTCAGCCCTTTGCTTCTCGTTCTTCCACAAGCCTCTCGCTTCTTTCGCAAAAGCTTGCAAGCTCGCCTCCCCCGGGGGGTATATAGGCGGAGTACGCGATGGTCTGGAGGTCTCCGTGCTTTCTGGACCCTTGGGAAGGGTGAGACTGAGACGGAGGAACAGGTCGCGAGATCGTGCGATAGGGCATGAGAAACGTCAAAGGCTCCTATCTGATTGGACGAGACATCTCTCGAGACTCTCTCTTCATCCACTTTCTCTCTTGCTTTTTCTTCTTCTCTATAGGAATACACTTATCCGATTGGCTGGTGCAATTCCGTCGCGTCAGCTCAACTCCGCGAAGCGGCACAGCATGTGCGGAGAAGCGTCGCCGACGACGCCGACGTCGGGGCGTCGTTGGTACCGCAGCGGCACACACAAGGGGTGAGACTTTGCGCGATTCTCCCTTCCCCATGCGGTAAAGAAGCCTGCACACTCGATGCACTGGTGGCTTCTCTCGTACTACCTATATTACTCCACCCAACTTTTATATCAGATAAAAATTTTCCTGTATTTCAATTTATTTCCGGAGCAGCGAAACAGCGAGAGGTGGAAATGTACCGAGATTTTCAGATCTCCTGCTCATTCTTCTACCGTTTATTTCTGTATTTTCACTTCTGGAAAAGTGCATCTTTCCTCCGCACTTTTCATACTCCACGTGAATCGTATCAATTTTACCTGATTGTACGAACAACCTCTCTTCAACTCTTTCAATCGCTTCTACTTGCCGATTTTCCTCTCGGATGAATTTTGAAATTCTCCACATATGTTCAAACCGGTACTTTGGTTACATACCTTCCATTTTTATTAATAGGTATAGCCAATTTGACGTGATATTAGATGACGGTCTGCTGACTATAGACGGCTTGAGTTCCGCAGAGACGTATTAATACTGGATACCGTGTCAAACAGGGTGGCGAGGTACGGACGGAGTTTGATACAGCGGGAGAACATACACAGCGAGAATTGAATAGTGTGCTGGTCGCTTGTCATCTAATATATAGTGTGTCCCACATGTTCCGACGACGCGAGTCATACCACCCTACCCCCTCGCCCTTTTGACCTGCACTGGCCTCACCAACCCCCAGACATTATTTATGATCTCCTGGCGCGCGCGAACCCTGTTCCGGCATTGAACCGCTGTGGTCTGCTATCATCCAGCTTCATGCTGTTGCTCTCCGTCTCTTCTCTGTCTGGTTATTCCAGGTTCACTATCTCCGTACCCTCTCACCGGAGAGTAAACGTCCGTCGTTCGTACTTTCTGCCAACCCTTCCATTCCCTTCTGTCTCATCGCCCTTTGACGCTGGACTTTGGCTTACGGTTTTGTTTTTTTATGATCCAACGAGCTCTGGATTTCTCTCTTTCTCTTACTGTTCGCAAGAGTCGCGGAAGAGTTTTGCTACTTTTGTCAGAGGGTTCACCTGCTGTACCCAAGAGCTCCTACAAAGGCTCACAAAAATTCTTTCTTTCCGTTTAAATCCATAAAGGAAACCGGAATTGTTCTCGTACTTCAGTGGTACCAGCTCCACGTTTGTCTGAATCAGTCTTCTTTTTCTTGCCCTCTCGCGTATGCTACCTTTGTGATGTATGGGTAGAGATCGAGAAGACTCTTTGCTTCATCTCTCTTACACACTTCGCGAAGCACGATTCTTTTCAAGTGTCCTGTCTATCTTGTTTTGTTCCATACTTTCTTCATTCCCATTTTTCGTTGCTGCATTATAATTATTCCTTGACGGCTAAAACACAACGCGCGTTCGTACGGAAATCCGTTTAGGTAGTGAAACTATTCGGCATTACTATTATGCAAAATCAATGTTTATAACATCTGCAATATGGTTGATATTTTTCAAATTTTTATCTCATTTCAGTAATCTACGAATCTCATTGAAATCAAGTTATAATGTCAACATCCATCTAAAATATCCTTAAAATAACATGGTGGCAATGTTTTCATTCCGATGCTTCATATAGCAATATTAAATGTACTCACTCCGTCAAGAAGGATACGGAAATAGCTTAATAAACAATAAATGAATAGATAGAAGAGATCAAGATTCTATATATACGAGTTACTTAAGACATTACCGGTAAAAGGATGCCTGTGTTAAAAAAAAAAAACAACCTGAATTAGTGATATATATATTCATAACGACAGGCTCAATTTCTAGGGAACGTTCCGGGGAATCTGTACTTTGTGGAGGTGAAACTGATGACTGTGTGAGATTGAGCGTACAGCATCCCCGTTCGTTCGTTGTTTCGTTGGCTCGTACATTTGTTCGTTCGTTCGTTCGCAGTTAAATCGTTAACCGGGATAATATTCGCTCCACGAGCATTGTTTCGATGCAGGTGGAGTGGCGGTGGCGGTAACGGTGGAGGTGGTTGAAAAGCGGCGGAGCTTTCATTTGGCTCGACATCCGGAAATCGCGTGCCCGACGCGACGAATAATTACGCTTGGTGTATGAGCGCGGTAGAGAAACGAAAGCGTTCGTTGATGCTGAGCGAGTCTGCGAAGCGAATGACGGAGTGCGAAAAATCTATGACACGATAGAGTAGGAAAGCTCGATACCCGAATCTACAGCGACGTACAGAGTTTATGGGTTCCCTTTTTCATCCCCTAAATATTGGCTGGTGATTCCATCCAGGTGCAACGATATTTTCAGTCGACCGAGGTTCGTTTCTCCGGCCCAGCATCCGCAGCGGTCAAGAGATGCTGAAACAATTTATCCGTCATTAAAAATAAACTGTAATTCGCAAAGTTTGCAGAGAGTCGGAGCGGATGCTGGAGCAAAAGTGTATAAAAAGCGAGCAGCGCTAGCCCAGGTCGATTATATTTTAGTGTCGTTGATGTTTTTCGAAAATCTCTGCTATATAAAAATAACAGCTCGCTTAGCAAGACTTCTCCTCGTCTCATTCGTCTCCGGCGTGGTTGAGTGAAATCGGCTTAAGTACTTTTTCATCAACGCGAAGTGCGCGAGCTTGGGAAGAGCTTGTCTCTCATTGTAATAAATAGGAACACGAGAATGCTGATGCCAGGGTACGGAACTACAACCAGTGACGACAAAAAGAGATGAGAAGAAACGTGCGAATGAAGGTATATTATTCAACGAGAATTCAACACGTGAGAGAGATTCAACCCTCGGTTCTCGAAAGGCATTAGCAATCCTTTCCATATGCTTTCTGTAAATGCGAAAAATCTCACGAACGTGTTCGACGTTTGTGGAAGAAGAATGAGGACCGGAGTACGACTCGACACACGGAATACGAAAGTAACCCGATAAACAAACTGATGGCTCTGATGGTTTTCGAGATAGCTTTCACGGTTCTGTCTCTCGATTCTAGTTTGTACTCAACCTACAACCGACAAATCGAAATTGCCCCGACAAGGATTCCTGTTGGTCTCCTCCACCGTAATCCCCGCACAGCTATGGAATTATTGATCTACGACGCTGTGGACCGCGATTTATTACTGCGGATAATGCATTCGGAATGCGTTTAACGGTCGAAACCAACGACGGAGTTCTGCCCGAGCGCCCGGGACTTTGTTCGCTCGCAACCTCGTTTTCTCACAGATCTCGCGGCTGAGCTTGTGAAGAAAAATAAGGGATGGTTCCGTTGCGGCTGGGATGAGGCGATGGGTATAAAAAGAATAGCAGACAGCGTAGCAGCAGCAGCAGCAGGAAACGCAATCTCGACGCGAGAGCTAGACGCGGCTCTCTCGCTCTGCACGAACGAAAATTCAACGACAGTTCGGGGGAGATATGTTTCCTCTACGGCGGCCTGAGAGACATGCAGCAAAAGCCTGCAAGGTCGCCTCCGCGTCTGTACCAAATCCTCACTCTTCTTTGCTATGCCACAAAATTTTCCTGATGTCTGGATACGTTCTAACTTCAAACACCAATAACTTTGCTTTTCATTGCAATTTTGACACGAACAAGACGTACCCATTATATCTTCTGAAAAAATATCCGGTATCGGGCTGAACGCTGGCATAACTGAAGTTTGTCAGATACGTCGCGTTAAATAGACTGAAAAGAGCCAAGTTTTGAAAAAATCTATGGGAGCCTTTCTAACACAAAAACGATTGAAGGTTTTTAAATTTACGATTAAAGTTACAATCAATTAAAAATCGAACTGTCCTGAAAATGACTCGATGAAAAGAAAAAGTTTAGTTCGCTGCTGTACAGTCTTGTATCTTATGTAACTTTTTGAGTACTGATTGTAGAAAACACTTGTTGTTTCTACCGAAACTTGAAAAATTCATGAAAAAAAATGTCAAAAAGGTTATGAAATCGGAATATCATATCCGTCTGCGTCTCCTCAATTGAAAGGAAATATGTTTGAAACCTCGAAAACCAGCATTCGAAGCTAGATTACCAAACACTCTATGATATTTCAATGCGTAAAGAAAAAAGAAAAGTAGCGTGTGTCTGCGAGGTAGAGATAAATTTGACGGAAAGTATACGAGGCGAAAGGGGGAGTGAGGATTCCCCATCGGCAAAGTCCTCGCTCGAGCTTCCGGTTTCCCGCTCGCTATCCTCTTTCTCTCCCTCATCCTCTATTTTCCTCCGCGAGAGATTCTCTCTCGTGGGCAAACTCTTCGGCTTTTTCTATCCCGAGAGTTTCCTCGGTGTCGCGTCGGGGTGGCTCCGGTTGTGGCCTCGAGGGTAGTGGGTAAAAAAAACGATAGAAGCGGGTGAAAGATAGAGAGGAACCGGTGAGCCCCTACCCTCGTGTTTTCTTCGGTTCCCATTTCCACCCATGCACACGTTGGCCTCGTTCACCATTCCTTCGTCCTTGCGCTCTGCTCCGCTTATCCAAAAGTCGGTGTCGCCCACGTAACTCTGTTTTGCAATGAGAAAATCGTTGGCAAGAGTGCGAGGCGATGCCAACACGGAGAGTACATTTAAATAGCGCATTACGAGGTGCTTTAAAGACGAATAAGGTAAAGGAAGGAAAAAAGGGGGTAAGTAAGGTAGAAACTAGAAGAATTTTTCTGCCACAAAGTTCAAGTTAAGAAACGAGAGACTCTGGCTGTTTTACGTAAACCTTTCTCGGTTGGAGTTCCTGGAGAACCGGCGGAACGAAACTTGCACACTCGAACTATATGTATCCACCCGTCATCCCTCCACCCCACCTGGTGCGCAACTCGAAAGAACTGTGTGAATAATTTTGCAACTCTGCAGTGAGTATACCGAATTGTGTGTGGAAGTGGGGGATGGTTGGAGGTTGCACGTGCACCCTGTCGCGGCCGATAAAACGCGTTTTATCCGCACTCACCCCTGAAGGAGAGTGCGAGGCTGTTCCTCCTCTCTTTCGCTGCTGTCCGTGCATCAGCGTCGCCGGGACGCTCGATTGGCCGTTGACGCTGCAATTACGCTCGTTAACCAACGCGACCGTTCTCTCTCAACCCTTTATACTATAAAACTCGATTATTCGTGCGTGAAATTTGCAACGTATTTCGGTTACCCGAACATCCCTCAAATTGTACCGGCCAATGCGAGGGGAGCGAAGCGAGGAAAAAATATACAAAAAAAAATGTCTGAAAGCTCTTTCGATAGTACTAGAATTGTTAACTTTCCTTCGATCGTTTAAAACATCTTCGGAGGGCTCTTTTTCTTTTACCTTTCATTTGTTCCTGAAAAGAACGAGAGATCATTTTTTTGCCGGAGGGCATAGAGAAAAGTCGAGCTTTCTCACCAGGTTGACAGGGGGGTGAATTTTATGAATCAAATTGAAATCGAAAAGCTATAATTACGGGGGCTTAATGGCCGCTTTAAATACGGGGATGAACGGCACTCTCACGAAGGGAGTAATGTAAACCGACGAGTGACTAGAAGTTCTCTGCTCCGACGGACTATATGGAGGATCAGAAGCGACGTCGAGAGGGCCGTGGGCGAGTGGTGTGCGATGGTTCTAGGGGCTTGGGAGGATCGAGAGAGGACACACAATGGCTTTCGCTCAGGGAAGGAAGATGGCACGGAATAGGCAGAGGGAGCGAGATGGAGAAAGTGGAATGAGGAAGCTGTGGCCAAGCGGATGGAGGTTCGAGCGGGCAGCAACGGAGAAGAAGAGGATGACGACGACGACGACGACAGGGAACTGGCAAATGGATCTCCTACTCCATCCCTCGATTTCTAGCTCTTGCTGTCCCTCTACCCCGTTCATGATGCCACTACTGCCAAGCCGGAAATGAACGAAATGGCCGCTAAGCGAAAAGGGTTCTTTTCTTTGATCGAGCAACTCGAATGGAGGAGAACGAAGCTCACTCATCTCGATGGTGGGACGATGGCGTCGTTGGTGCTGGTCGGAACAAAAGTAGAAAATTTCCGGAAGTCAATGTCTTATCTACTTTGGCACATTGTGAATTAAACGTTTCATTTCCCTGATCTGATCTACACGGTTACCACATGCAAGACGACGTAAATGTATTACGTACATGTCACGAATGATGACATAAGTGGAAGATGACAGAAATTTCAAGATTTTGGCCTCGTGCACGTAAGCACGTACGAACAGATTTTTTTGCTACGGTTGCAAAAGCCTCCGACAAGCAAACCCGGGGAAGCCTGAGGATGATGTGGCATTAGTGTCGAAGAGGATGGTTCGCGTATTTGTCAAGGAGAGGTGGCCTGTTGATGACAGAGGGCCGACCCTGTGCTCTTGTGCGAGGTTCACTGGATCCTTGCGAAGCTTCCCCTATTCTCTTATATGCCGCTACCCTTCTTATTCCTCTCCGCCCCTTCCAACCATGACCAGAAGCGTCCCTTCCACCGGTTTTGCTTCTTCTTTAGGAATGAGGGAGCCGTACTCTCGCCTCATCCCTTCGCCCCTACTTCTCCCTGTCCTCTTTATCTCGTCTTCCCTCGCCTCACCTCGAACCGGAGAATAGATATCCGAGTCTCCAGCCCGTAATCTCGAGAAATAACTCAACGATCCTCTCTCTCACCATCGGTTCGGCCTTGAATCGACCGATTCACCCTTACCGATCGTCCGCCACCCCCGGAATAACCGAATGATTTTTCATTCAACCGTCGGTCTCGCTCAATCCTTCCCCCTCCCCCCCACTCCCATATGCTCTTTCTATATCTTCAGAGTCCACCGATCTTCAATATCGTCGAGCAACGATGACAGAGAAACGACATTTCAATATATTTTAAGTAGAAATAATAACAAACATGCTATATCGTGTATTATGTACATTGATGAGGATTCTGAATCTTTAGACGACTCGACGCAATATATTCGTCCCTTCCGGAAGATGCGAAGATCTAGCTTGGCCTATCTCTTCTATCCCTGCGTCAACCCATCCACGAGCTTTCGCAGCATCCCGTGGACCCAACGCTTATACACGTTTCCCATCTCTCGCTCTTACCGAGCCAAGAGCTGGAGCCTTCTATCCTCCCAATTCCCTCTATACATTCGCTTCCTCTTAGCTCGTTCCTGCCACCCGAGCGCCGCTCAGAGCTGATCCATATGTAACGCGAATGAATATTCAACCCTCCGCTCGGCTACTACTACAACGACTGCCACCATGGTAAGCGGTACAATTACTGATCGTCCACCAGTCATTGGCAGTCTCTGTAGTGAATCTTCTTGGATAGATAAAGACGCAAGTATGCCAAAAACCGTATTCGTCGTTTGTTTAAGGCGCCAATCACTGTACCGCTTGATCCACCAACGTCGCGACGATCTACCTATCCACGAAACCTCATCTACACAGGGACAGAAACGTACCACTACTATCCCGTAAGCGAGGTAGAATCACCCATTCGAATACCTCCCTCCCCCCCTCACTCTCCATCCCACCTTTCCGGTGGGGACCTGGAAGCTGAAGCTCTTCAGCACGACCACCACCAACTCGGAATCCCTTTCCTTCTACTTCGCATCCTTCGTCTCACCCTCGCAGCCTCTCGTCGATGCAACGCTGTGCCGACCCGCGTAGAGATCTTGAGTGCACTGATAGCAGTAGAGCAGAGCCCCGGTACGGGTGAGCGGTTAAGGGGCAGGAAAACGCCTCAACTACTCTCGTCTCTCGTTTGGCTCGCGCTCGACTGTGCTCTGAGAAGCTGTGAAACAGTGAGGTATTCCATCGCCTCGTCGTACACAATCCTTAGACTCGGAAATATATATAGAAAGCCCTCGATAGATAAGCCTCGAATGACACGCGACTACGTATACGTTTCTCAAGCACAATGGGTTCAAAAATGTATCTGACATTGAAATATGAGCGAAAACATTTTTTTAGAATCTGGATGGTTTTGGAATTGTATAGATAAATATACCATCCCGCATCGTGGATGAGAATCGAACAGTACTTTTTAAATGATCCCTGATCTTTAGGCCCTTCCCGATTAATATACATTCATGACGTCTAAAGATTTCAATCTGGCTTAGACAATACAAAACAAAATCAAGAATCAAGTGAAAGAATATTAGTGTCAATCTATATTTTATTGATTCACCATAATTGGATATTACGAATGACATCCTGTCATAAATATCTCAAAACGATGAGAGTCTCCGTAGTTTCTCCAACATTTCCTCATTTTCCTGAACGAGGTACTAATGGTTTTTTTTTCCATCGCTTCACTCGCCGGTGTTTATAGTTCGACAGACGATCGAAAGCAATTTTATCGAGACGGTTCGCGAACTTGCAAAAAGTATTCTCAGCGTACAGCTTCCGTGACCGTTACTTTTAGAGCGAAGAAAATATATAGAGCGAAGGGATTAGCTTCGCTTACGCGGTGAACCGAGTTTTCCAGCTTTCCTTCTACGCCAGGATGAGTCGAAAGGTGGGGTCAGGGAAGAGGAGGGATTCGAGAAAGCAAGAGGATTCTCGAGGAAGTGAAGGCTGAGAGAACTCCGGTTCGACCGCTAAGCGTCCATGGCGTTGGGGGTGGTTACCCCCTGTACGAATGTGTTTACTCCGGTTCTAGCGTGCTCGAGAAACTTTAGCGAGAAAGGGAACGAGAGTTTTCCCCGGGGCTCGTTTCCTTACCACGCGGACAACGTACTTTACCGTGGTGGTTACATATACCTACTACCATCGTCTCCTCTTCCTTCCAACGCTTTCTCTTCCTCGTAGAACGCGAAAATTCGAGATTTATGAGGTAGTTTACGGGGGGAGGGTTGGTTATGCTCCTCCTGTTGGTACATATCGCTCGGAAACCGCGAGCCGCTTTAAAATTCATGGAGGAACGAGAACATAGTCTAGCCCGGCTACTCCTGAATCTCGTTCAGCTCAGCTCACGAGTTACCTTGTTGCTGTATAGCTCGATTAATCGAGACTTTTCTTTCCGTACCTATTCTCGTAAGATCTCTTCACTTTCACTTCCTTTCATCATCTTCTTTATCGTCTATCTCCACCATTTAAAGTTTTTTCTCAAAAAATCTGATCCCAAAAGGTATGAAACTAAACCGAGAATCAAGAAATTAAGGAGATGACCATGCAGCTTAGAAAATTCTACATTTGTGTGCATATGGCTTCATAAATCCGCTATCCGTTATAATTGCACGGAAATAATTCAATTACTTCGTATATTTTTGGAATATTTTTATAGATCTGTTTTACAGCCAACCAATTTTCCAACACCGTGACTAGCTGATTTTTACTGCGGACCACTCGTCCACTCTTCATAGTGACACCGAAACGTCAATCGGAATACATTATTGCGGTCTCGGAGGGTGAGGGCTTTTCCTGAGCTTTCCCTGGGGGTTTGAGGGGTAACCTCGACAGCCCGAGGGGTGCCGCCACTTTGCGTGGCGGCATTCGACGCTTTTGTGTCGGATAATACCAACGTAAAGGCCAATTTCATCCTTGCCTTTCTTGTGCTATGACGTCGTCGTCAATTCGCACTCGCTTTCACCTTTCTCTATCTCTCTTCCACTTTTCACGCTTATCCCGACTTCATCGCAGAGAGTTCCATGAAGAGAGGTGACGCTCCGCCTGATTCTTCTACCCCCTCGGGTTTGAGCTTCTTTTTCAACCTCCCCCCCCCCCGTCTCGTTCTCTCGCACAACATCGCTCCATCGCACCTTTTAGCATTTCATCTTTAGTAACCTTCGAACAGACAGCAGTCTTTTCTCTCTTTTATGCTCTTTCTCGATGCCGTTGCTGCTACTTTCGCTTCCTCTTCTATGGCACGAAATCTCCTTCTTATTCCTCTTCTTCTTCTACTTCCAGACTGTCTCGCGATGTTCTCGTTTCCTCATTCCTTCGCCCCATTTCTCTCGCTATTTTGTCTCATCCTTCGTACGAAATATTTCTCAGCTCCTTTTTCCTCCTTTTCTCTATCGTTCAGCTCGTTGATCTCGAAAGGAAAGAGTCTGTTCTCTGTAGAACATCATACAAGGGTCTTTCCTTCGTTTTATTTCTTTTTCTTAACGCTGAAACATTTCTCGTACAACCATTTACGATACAGAGAACTATGACCGCGTAAAAACGATTCCCTCGACCACATGCGAGCTTCGCAGAACCCAACTTTGAAATACCATTGTTTTTTTTTTTTCTCTTTTTTTTCGGGATAGAACGAACGAACTGGTATTCCCGAGTGTTCTAAGCTCGATTGCGATTCCATGTAGCATTCTTCCCTTTCTGTAGAACACTGCAGTCTGCTCTCTGGTACAAGGACGTATAGAGAGAAACCCAGACAGAGGGAAACATCCCCTAGACATACCCTTTTTGTACAATTCTCTTTCGACACGTTAACGCGTTCAAAATTGTGCTCTTTTGGCTCCGAGCTGTTCCTACGCCACTCTGATTTTTGTCCTCTCGTGGAGTTTCCACAAAACCGAGAATACATACCACCAACCTCCGTCTCTTTCAACTCCGTGTTTGTCTCCAACGAGGGCATAGAGAATTTTAGGTGAAAAATACCAAACTGTTGTGAAAAAGGCCAAACGAAGGAATGTGAGTGGTTCGCTGCGGCAGAACGCTACTATCGGTTGGTCCGGTTCATCCTCTCGAGTCGAGTTTTCCAATTCGGATGAAATTTTTTCACCGACAATTCGTAATACGACTACAAAGGTAAAGTCTCTCGATAATGTTCCTGGACTTTTTTTTTCATACCGGACCCTCGCAAAGTACGGTAAGCTCTTCGGTTTCCTTGAATCCCTCGAGTCCCAACCAAAAAAAGAGATTCTTTCTCGTATTCAGCAATATTGGTAATCCTTGCGAGGGTCCGATGTCTTCGTAGGACGAAGTAATCCTGCAGTCTTATCTCGAGGAAGTGCGAGGAACTCAAGCAATCTCTTGTATATTTTTTGTGTCGTTGTCGAAACGCACCTGATCGTCCGACTATACATTCCACTCTTCTGAAACTCCAGCAGCGTTGGTAATCCGATGTCGAACAAAAAACCCAAAATTCGTGCTACCCATGAGTGTCGAAGTTCGAGACATCCTGGTACAAATTGTTGCTTTTCTCATCCTTCTTCTAACGACCCCGAGACAGTTTAGAGCCAATCTTAAAGCATCCCCAATAATCCAAAAAGTAGCAGATTGATTCCGTTTAACGATCAAATTTCGTCTGTGCCACAAATGAGGCATTCTCCGTCAACTCGGCCACTCTTCATTTTAATTACATTTTTTTCTCTCATTCGGACACTTTTTTTTGCTCTAAATTTAATATAACCTGCAGCGGTATGGGAAGAACCTGTAGAAAAATTGGCAGAGTGGAAAACGAATATGTTGAGGTGTAAAAAATATTTTTCAAAAATTATAGTGACCGAGTTGACGGAGAATTCCTCTCATATGGGGCATTCTCCGTCAGTTCAACCACTTTTATTTTTAATTATGTTTTTTTCACTAATTCGGACACTTTTTATTTTGCTCTGCATTTTAGGGGATCTAAAGCGTTATGTGCAGAACCTTCAGAAAAATTGGCAGAGTGGGCAACAAATATGTTGAGGTGTAAAAATTGTTTTTCAAAAATTATAGTGACCGAGTTGACGGAGAATTCCTCTCAAATGTATGTTCGTGACGTACACGATGATGGAATTACTATATCAACGTCTTTTTACTCTGCTCACGCTAACCTGTGTCTTGGAGTTGTTAATGTTCGTATGCCAGCCAACATCGAGTCACCCAGAACAGAGTTTACGGGCGTTTAGATAGAACGCGTGCTGAGAGGGGGATAAAACTATGGTAGACCAGAGGCAAGGAAGCGAGCAAGCACCCTTGCGGACAACTAGACTACCCGTGCATAAATGAGCATTCGTGCGCTCGTGTGCGTCCGAACTGACCTGATTTTATATACACAAGTAGGGGAGACGTTATAGCTCTGCTTCGCAGATACGTATCATCGGAGAAGCGTTATTCTTGGGGATGAAAGTCTACTAAGGGTACTAGTGTTTTTTTTTAATCCCATCAATGTTGGATCTCTGTCGAAGCTGGAAAAAAGAGAAAAAGGTGTGTCAATTTTGTACTTACTTTTATACTTTATCAGCAAAAGTTTGTGAGCATTTCCTCTTTTTTCTTTTCATCCATTCGAGTCTTTACATAATACGTCTTTCTAAATTGTATTGCAATTCGACGAAATCATAAAATTATTAAGTTGGAGAAATATGCTTTGCACAAGTGATGCAGGATTCTTTTAAATTAGTACACTGAGAGAACGTTCTGGTAAACATTACCATAAAATTTAGGTACGGAGCGACTCATGTGGCATTATGAAGAATCTTCCTTCAGTGAGAGAAAATAATGGTATTTGTAGCTATAAAGTGACAACTAGAAATGTTAAATTGATGCAATTAATTTTTAATAGTTACAGTAACTCTAAAATAGTTACTGTAACTATAAAATAACAACAAAATAGTTGCCGTAATTTCAAAAAATACTTGAACGGACTAAAAATGTATAGTTGTCACTTCATAGTTGTCATTACTACCACAATTTTTCTGAGTGTTGAGAGCATGGGCAATTTTTCATGGCTGTTTTGGAGCTATTTTCGAAGGCAGGGTTTGTCCCTCGATTACTAAATAGCGGGGTAATTTCTGCCGTAAATTCCTCTCCGTGTAAGATTCAACCATTCGTTGATTATAGAGTTTTTATGTTGACACCACGGAGGTCCGTTTACCTTTTTTTTTTTATTTTTTAACATTTGCATACGAAGCACATCGCGAAAACTGTATTCGGCTTTTGGCCTTTTTCATCTTTCTTTGACTGTCGAAACTTCGAAGGACTTGAGAAGAACTCAACAGTGGAAGTTGCGCGTTATTACGACAAAAAGTAGCAGGAACCCCATGGGGCATCATTTCCGCGATTGGGGGAAACTGAACTGAAAGATGTAGTAGATGCAGGATCCTATATACACATATATATGTACCTATGCTATAAACATTCTATATATAGCGACCTGAGCGCGAAAGCCTTGAAATATTAATTTCGACCTGCCCTTTAAACCGACCGTCAGAAATCCCTTTTTGCCATTTCTCTCAGAGTTACTCCTAAGCTTGAATAATTAAGTAAACCCTCAGCTCGCAAGAATTTAAAAAGTAAATGCAATTACAATGAAAGAACCTCACAATGTTTTTTTTA
>JABMBT010014873.1:0-15462 GCA_018906895.1 Odontocolon sp. PSUC_FEM 10030002
GACGCTCTTCCGATCTGGCTGACATTCCCACGATTGTACTTGGTAAACCACAGATTTTTATTATTGCAACAGGAATAGAGCAAGTTGAATGGCCAGGATAGCGACATTGCTTGGAGCTTTCAATGAGCATTGAAATTAATTAATATTTATCTCGAGGTAGAAAAAAGATAGCGTGCAGAGTATATTCATTATTCCAGTAGAAAGAATACGCGGAGAGTACGTCGCTCAGACGGAAACGAACAGCCGCCGCACCGGAGCATCTCCGCCAGATAGGAGAGCGAGATTAATAATGTACTGCTGCTGTGAGTGCGCGCAAACCGTGTCTCATATACAGCGAGAAATTTATTTCCGCTGCTACGGAAGTATTCCGTATCGCGTGTGTACATATACGATGGCGGGAAAAAAAAGTGTAGGGCACGTCGTCGGCTGAAGTATGCAAGCGAGGCGACGGCAGCAGCGGAGCAGGGTCATTAATCTCCGCGTTATTATCTTCTTCGCGCTTGTGAGCTTGTGAAGCAAACGTAGCCGGCGGATACGAGAGTGAGCTTAAGCGGGTCGAGTCGGCTAATCCGTGCCGGTCAACATGCCGGACAAAGCCCGAGACCCACTCGTTTATGAATAACCGAGGGCCTTTTTCCGCCGGACGTATGTACTATATGTTCTCGCGTTCAACGTTAGGTATCAACGTAGTTCACACGTTGCGCTGTGCGTCCACTCCTAGCACCGTCACAGAGCAGAGCAAAGTAGAGAACTCGGGATGGTGTATAAATTCGCGGAGGCTCGGAGAACGAAGACTACGATGATGAAAGAAGGAGTCGGCATACTCTCTCTCTCTCTTTTCTTCGCTCTTGAGTCTCGTATATACACCATCACCGAAGGAGTGCGAACGAACAAGCTTGAAATGTGGGTACACACTCGTAGCCCGGGGGCCATTACCACTCCAAGAAGCGCTGTAAGGGCGACGCGTTTGAATGGAACGACGCGAGTTACACGGCTCTCGCATTACTTTAGCCCGGTAGATTTATTATCGCCACACGGTGCACGGTAGACTCCCTGAGAAAGACTCTCCGTTCTTAACCTACTTCTGCGCTCGCGCGCACTCGCTCTCGACAAGAGGAAGAAGGTTAGATGCGGTCTGACCAAGCACGAACCGTTACCACTTCGCCACCCGAGAGCAACGCCACAGCCACTTGGAATTGATGCGAACATTTTCAGACTTCTCGGACATGGCAATTATTCATGCGAGAACGAGATATTCGCTTTATGGCGCTGATGCACTCTTTTCACCGTTACTTTCACGAAATATCACAAATCTAACGTTCAGCTGAAAATTTCGATTAAACAGAAAATAAACCTATTTTAATAATCCAATTGGAAATTAAAAAAATAAAAAAAATTAACTTGAAAAATTTGTATATTATGACAAAAACGGGCATATAGGAACAAATTTATCTTGGTAGTTTTTTCGTCTTAACAAGCAAGAAGGGACGTGGATCTCGATTTGTTCATTTATACGGCACATCCAACGAGTTCTAAAAAGAAGTCGAGAACGAGTTGCCATTCCTATTGCACCCTGTCGTTTTTCATGGCTTACGTACGGCGACAGAGTTTTCGTGTACAACGAGCGGTAAAATTTAACGAGGGTACAGCAGGAAAAGATGGAAAAAAAGCAGCAAAGAGAAGAGACACGATTAGAGATAAATCCCAGAGGGATGCGCAAGGGCGCGGTTCCAATTACTCGGCGAGTCTTTTCGTTTACCGGCCGCGCCCAGAACCGAGTTTGGTTCAACGAGCAAAATGCGATGTCTCCATTCCCCCCTCCCCACGACCTCTTGAGAACTTTCCTAGTGGATACGACGCTGGTACGTTGCTGGTATGTCGTCTCTGCAAAGTCCTCGCCCGATTCCAACGCTTTTACGGACCATGCGAGCCGAGAAAACGCACATTAAGCAATATTAAAAGTCGCTAAGGATTCTGACTGGTCTTACAACCTGTGTACAACCCGACCAAAACTTGTCTCACTACTGGTAAACATTCGGTAAAACATTATCACCACTTCCACCCAGCGAAGCTTTTTCGTGTTGTGACAAGAAATATCACGTACCGCAATCAAGCAATGTTAAACAGTGAATAAAGATTTAGTGCACGCTTAGTCGATCGGATCTCAACGGTATAGAAGAGAAAAGTTATTAGGCTCACGCAGAACCAACTATGGAAAGTTCGATTTTCGTCCTTCTATGTTTACCGATGCCAAAGGTTATCCTTGAATATCCGATGACATTACCGTCTCGGCAACGCTGAAAGACGATTGGATCGTGTTATATTATACAAACTGTCTGCTTTAGAAGCTATCATTCGTTATATACAGAGTCTTCTACTATTCGGAGGTCTTTCATACAGCTCTGAAAGCTGGGACGACCGGAACCCGTTGACGAGGATAATGACGATAACGTGACTTCGACACGAAGAACCACCCAACCAAGTTTATGGAGTTCCAGTGGCTCTTTCAACGTATATCTAAGCCAGAGTCTGCCCAGTGCCTATACCCACGCCTACGAAATTTCTCGCCTTCGTGCGTCAAATGTCAAGAGGACAGGGAAACTCCAGTGATTCTATCTAGGACATTCAGCGTCAGCCCGCCGAGGCGACCTTCAATGTGACCTGCCACGCTCATATCGTTCGACCACCCTGAGAGAAATTCTCGAAAACCAAGAAAACCCGTGGTGGCATATATAAATATACTCCCTCATCTCTTATCGAAGATCAGAGGGAGGGAAACATTTCGCGTCGGGGGTCCTACGATGTAGAAAGGTAAATCGCCGAGAGCGGAAGGATAGGAGTGGATAGAGAGTAAGTACTCGCCCGAGTGAGCAGAGAGAAAGAGAAACCGAATACTTCTACTACACCACTACAACCACTATTATTATTACTACCACTACTACCTCTGCAAGAACATCGACAAAGTCGAGAGTATCGATCTCTTTCCCACCGAGAGAGAAGTTTCTTTACGCTCGGTCGCGCTTTTCGTTAACGCCGAGCTAAGAGCCGAGCTCGTGTAACAGGATCCTCGCAGAAAGCGCGTCTTGGGATTTTATGGCGGAGTCCCTCCGTCCTCGGATCTTCGCCCTACGGATTGCACGCGCGCACGCGGTCTTTGGATGGTGTTGGAGGATCGGGAAGAGAAAAGAGAAGGAAGGATAGGACAGTGAACCTGGGTATCGATCGACTCAACTGGCAAGTTCAGGGTCGCACTGACTCTCACCACCCCAACACAGCGCGCTTTGGCCACCCCTAGCACTACTGTTACTGCTGATGGTCCGCCCTCCCGCGCTCGTTCACCCTCCCGGGTTTCCCACACATTTCGACCCTCCGAGCAAGTCTTTCTACTGTATTCTCTTGCTCGCACTCAACTTCCCTGCGAAAGTACGGAGGACTCTCTCCCGCAAGGCACAGCTGCTTGCATACATACACCCTTGAATTTCCCCCCGGAGACGAGCAAATAATAACCTCACAATGACTCGCACCGCCCGGTCACCATTCTCTGTTTCCACGCTCTTCTCACACTATCTACGAGCTTCGAGCACACGAGTTTCACCAGTATGATTGTACCATCTTCCAACTTGTTCGCTCCAACATTTTCCCATTCTCGCTCTTGTTCTCTGCGTCCTATTCTCTACTTCTGCTACACTTTTTTTGTTTGGTTTCTTCAAAACGATGAGTAAGAATGCACCACGGTCAAATGAATAGTGGCTTTTCAGACGGCTTAAAACTGTCTACAGTGACCCCTCGTCGGGATGAGTGTGTATGTGAATGAGTTGGATTTAGCCGTAGTATGAATATTTCTACTACAACTTCTTCGGTATGACATTCTTAGCAATATTTCCCAATGTATATTGAACGAAGATCAACAGGTGACAAGAACGATATTGAGAAGATAGTATACTTGAATATCCAAGGAGAATAATATTTAATTTATCTCGAATACATGATTATTAGATATATCGATTTACTTGGCAGAGAGCTGTTTCTTTGTTTCTTTGCCAGAAAAGGATTACGATCAAAACACTGCTCCGGAAATTATGGCAGTGTATAAACATTGAAGGGGGTAAAACGAAAGGGTGGAAATAATACATTGGCCTACATATTAAACGCGGCTCTATGGTATATGCATGCCGAAAACTATAAAGAGGGAAGAAGAAGAGGAAGAAGAGGAAGAAGGAAAGTCTCTGCCCAAGTTCAGCAAGAAAATTGAATCGAAAGTCACGCTCGGCGAGGAAACGTTTAAGGCGAATTACAATCCCAGCCGGCGGGGCGACGGGACGATATTTCGTCGATTTCCATTCGGTAGTCGAGGATAAACTTGGCCCGGCTGGCGAAGGGATATAGTATACTACTACTGAGTTAGCAATGCTACTGGTAGAATGGGAGAAATGCCGGTTTATACATATACTAGAGAGCCGCGAGTCAGCATCAGTTTTCTCTCGTCCTTCTACTACGCCTCACGCCGTGAAACGCAAGGGTATGTACTACTCTTTCCCTTTTCGCAGTTCGACGTCGGTGAATTGAAATTAACATAAAATCGAAATGCCGGGAAACTTGGCGCATAAAGAGTCAACTGCCCAAGTTTGTTGAATGCCAGTGGAACGAGAGGAGGAGGAGTAGGAACGCGACTGCTTCGTAGGGTGGACTCTCGAAGGCGACTTCGTCTCCGCACAGCCGAATCCATCGGCTTGAAAGGAGTTTCTGCTTCGGGCTGAACGAGGGTCCGCAGACCTTCCTCAGCTTCTAGTCGAGGAGGGTAACGTAAAAGGCTTCGGTAATAATTAGACGAGTGCTCAACGTTTCCCCTTATTGGATAGGCAGTACCGGCAACCCAGTACAAACCGAACTGTAGAAGTCTTCATAGACATACGTCTAGGGCAAGTCGTTAGCCTTGACGAAGCCATTCCTTTGACTTCTTGAAATGCAGATCAAGCATTCAGCTCCTACACGTGAATAACACACTATTTCTTATATTTTTTTCTGGTAGATTACAAATGCTGTCTTTAGTTTATTCGTTTATCAAAGAATTTTCCTGGAACGTTTAGATTTTTGGCTCCCGAAAAATTCCAAATAGCACGTATATTGAAAGAAATTTATAAAAATGCAAGCTGCAAAGTCTTTATCCTGAATCCATCTCTGTGTACGTTTTTCCTAAAATATAACAGCCGCAAGGCAGAAATAGTGGAGTCATCCTACATCGTCGTAGTCGTCTAGCTCGACGGGCACGCTCGGCCCGAAGATCACGTAGCACGATAATGGTCGCCTTACCGTTCCTTATCGTTTCCAGGCGACATTCAAAATCCTCAGCCATTACCACCGAGCGAACGATGCGACATGCCGCTACCCTTTCGGCTTCTCCATGGTTCTAGTATTGGTCTGTACAGGTATACCAACGTATAATTTTCACGTACACTGTAGCCTTTCCTACCGACGACAGATTATTTCGCCCTTCTATCCTATCGGTCGATTCCCGTTTCTCGAAACGATATTCCACATTCGCAAATATATATGTATGCAGTTCCCCTGAGAAAGACAGACAGCTCGGCCTAGAAAGCTTTCTATTCCTCGCGTAGCGAATACGTGAGCCAGGAACACTAGTATCCATTACAAGCGTTATATCTGTTATCATGCACGAGCACCGCATCTCCGGCGAAATAGTCGAGTCGATGATTGGAAATCGATAGGCATATGCGAGTGTCTATCGTATCCGTGGACGGCACGCTCTATACCCATCCATTCGTCCGTTTTCCTTTTATTCATTTTTTTCCCAGAACAGTTACTTCACTCTCAACACACAACCTACGCGCTCTTCACGTTCGATATTCGTTGTTTCTGTAAGAGGGTGAGTTTCTCCCCTGCACAATACTCTGAGAAAAAAATGTCTTCGATAAGAGATGCGCTAAAGGGATATGACATATAGGTGGTATCGTGAAGCGTTCCTTTCGTGGAAGCACGTCGTCATCGTTGTCATCCTCGTCGTCTTCGTCCAATCGTTTAACCCTGAGCTTCGTCCAACGACACTTAGCGAAGCCCTAGAACAAAGTGCTCGTAAGACCGTGTCTCGTTTTATCGTCTTTCAGAGCTCCATAGGTACGTTGTTATACAGCCCCCTCTTCTACTTCTCCGTATGAACAAAGGCTAAGCGATGATCCTTCGTCTCTCGCTGTCTGGGCATGAATCACGCGACAATCATCCCTGACGCGGTAATGAAAACAGGTCGTCATGCTTATCAGGAATTATAAGTATAGCTGTATAGTATATAAAGATGAGCATCGACGTTGTCCCGGCGCGTAGATCAGGGTTTCATTAACTCCCAACAGCGAATCTAGCTTCGAACAAAGAATACCAACTTGATGGGGAATGACGTGTACGACGCGTATACGCGTTACTTTGCGCTTCTATGTGCTTTCGCGCGTACGTCCACCTAATAAACTGCCAGTGGTTTCTTGTCTCTCTAGCGCTGGGTCTGTAGGATCCCCGTTCGCCTCGTGGCTCGGTACACACTGTCATCAGTCTTCATTACGAAACAATGGTTCGCCCTTTCCCCGCGGTAGGACCTCGACGTTGGCGGTACGGCGTTAACAACTCACCCCGTTGGTATAGCTGTATTCCGCGCTTGCTATCGCAGTCACCGGCGTCGTATCCCCGTGCACGACGACGCACCACATCGTGCACCCCCGGATGTCGCCCAACAGAATCAACCAGCCGACGCGATTAAGAGGACAATGGTGCTCCGAGCTCGGATACGCGATGGTACCATCAGACCGTACCTAGTATCTACTACGTTTGTCAGCTCACTGACGATTAGTACAGGACTCCCATCGTGAATGGCAACCTCGGACCAGCAGGTCTCGCCGGTTTTCAATGTTTCTCAATCGATGTTCTGCCTACATCGAAAACGTTACATTCTAACTCCCATTTCTCAGCGGGAGAAATGCCAGAACCAGCAACGGTATTAACAGAGAGCCCAACGAACGAAATGGAGGGTGGATTATCCAGAGTATCGACGAGTCACTCGGTGTACGCGATACTCACTCTGGGAGAGATTCTCTATTTCGCTAATCGGTCGCAGCCTAACGAGTCCTGAAAGGTCTCTGGTGCGATAACGATTCTCTGTGGTATAGACGCAGATAGGAGTCGTCCTCGTACGCCCTCTAGATGCGTGTCGAGAACAGCATACAATCCTACACATAGTACGTATAGCACACGTTATGTAACCAATGCTATGAACTCGATAGCACAAGCTCCATTAGGTGGTTATTAGGATATTCTCCAACACTTTACCTCCTCTCATACACGATCCAGCAATTCTCACCCTCTCCGCGTTTGCGGTATTAATTAAGGGAACGCGAAGGATGAGTAAGGCCGAAATATGAGCGTGTGAGGTGGAGAGCAAGTGAGAAAGAGGACAGAAGAGGTCTATCGTTCGATAGCAATGGGATAGTGTAAACAGGTCCAAGTATTATGTTATCCGACAGGCTGACAGCCCGGCCCTATTATCCCTCTGGCAAGAACAACCCTCTCCCGCGGGCTTTCTCGTTCTACCTTCGGTAACTCATCTTCTAAAATACATAGCGGCGACCTTAAGAAGCGAAGGCGGCGAATCTACATCATCTTTCGGTTTGACTACAATGTACATTCGTGTTCCCAATCTGCCCCTTCTATCTTTTCTCATGATCTGTCGGATTAGTAGAAAACGAAATCATTTCATCTACCACAGAGGCGAAGGAACTCATTCCCAAAATTTAAGCATCATCCTTCACCTGGCTTACAGAGAAAAGTCTAGAACTACTTCTGGTATCATATTCATCTCCCATGAAAAACAGGATGAACGTAAACAGTTCGATGGTTGCTTATTACATTAATAAACTAATTTCTGGAGTTACAGCTGGTCACAATGCGCATCGGAATGGAGTCGTAAGAAGTTGATTTCGCGAGGTGCGACGACTACCGAAGCAGCGATATATAAAAGCTTCATCCTCGCAGCAGTTCGTTCTAAAAGCGAGCTAACCGCGCGCACGAGTTCATGAATAATGCAACCCCCCTCGTACGTCTTCCTCTCATTCTACTCAGCCTCCTTCGTCCGCTCCCACTGATAATTATGTTTTACACCGTTATGCCGTGTTTCGTTAACCCGCTCACGGCAGTAGGTATGCCGCTCCCTCATCGTGAGTTCTGTACTAACGTTATACCATCGTTGCTGCCGAGCTACCGCCTTGGCATTACCCCTGCATATTCATTACTTAGCGCTAAGTATGACTTCAGCAGGGAGGTTACGTCTCCGACGGCGGAAGTCCGACATTATCTTTCCACATGAATACCGCACGGCCCAGCGCGATTCGTGTCAGAGTAGAACACCGAGAGGGAATAATAACGTCTGAAAATTTACTTCGAATTCGTGCTGGCGTCGACGCCCTCTCACGAAGAGACTCTCTCAAACGCTCAGAGCCAACCCCCGTGAGAGCTTTAGCGCACAGTTCGATGTTAATAGTATTCACACGCGCTCTGTCGGGCATGCTAGCAAAAGATCGTCATCTGTACCGATGCACGACTCACGACCGCTACCCTGGAGTTCATTTTCCATAAAGTGGGTCACAACTTTGACAGCGTCTCAGGAGTCATATCGAGATCTTGAATTTGCTATCCCATTTCGCGAATGCTTCGCATCTCAATTTGTCAGCCCACAATTACACAGGTTCGAGACTCGCCAAATATAAAATGAAATTATTTGCTCTTTGCTGGTTACAACAGTGAGCCGGAATATCATATCTCGTTATGATTCCCGGACTGATTCTACGATCCGTGGAATTTGCTTGTTCCGATTTAGTTAGTGTTTGCTCAGGACACACTACATACTGCATTGCCTTGGACCGGGACGAGGGTCGCGCTTCTTTCACCCGAAGAACGTCTTTCTCTAGATTTTCTGAAGTCGTCGTTGAGGCAGAGACTTCTTCGGGAGACAAGCTCTGGGATAAGAGTTTTGGTCGCGAAAGCAGGAAGTGGGTCGAGCGTGTAAACCGTTACCCGCTAGCTTCACTATATCTCTTTCTCTTCGACGTTCCGCCTGCATATTCATTACTTGGCGAAGGAGTGTGACTACTCCAGAGGAATGAGTTGAGTCGGGGTTATGCTCGCGGAACCGAGACTCGAAAAGTCGCCTTCTTTCCTGCTCCCACGTGCGCTGTTCCTTCTTCTTCTTCTTCATCTTCCTTGTCTCCTCATCCTTTTATCCTTCGGAATAACTCGCCTCTGTTAAAGAGCGGACAAATATACTTGCCTCGCTCGTCGCTTTTCTGCTCCTTCTCGTCCTTCTTCAGTTCCTCGCAGCCACGATCTTGTTCTCGGCCAGCCAACTCTTCCAAATAGAGAATAAAACCGAGACGCTCGAAAGTTGGCTGAGTTTGCTCGGACAAACTCGATCTCTCATCTTTCTGTTCCTGGTTAAACAACGTCGTGATGTCTTCGAAATGATGCTAATAGGAGTCGAAACTGTAAAATTTCGATAATTCGCCGGAGTCTTAGTTCAGTCACTCGGTACACATTTGTGTACGTGACAAAGTCCACAGAGAAAGTAAACTGCATTCCGTTCATTAAATGTTCTGATTACGAATATTTTTTACGAAAAATAGCTAGTTTAAATGTTTAACCATTTCAATTACAGATTTTAAAGGACAGCACTCACATCTACATAGAAATGTGAAAAAGTAAATTTTTTTGCATTTTCTAAAAGTTCCAATTTTTAAGAATATACCCTGAAAAATTTCACATCCATATGTATAAAATTGACGACGTCATAAACTTCTAAGAAATGTAAGTTCCAGCGTTTGAGCGTTCGAAGAATTGTTTGGAGGAATTGCTCGCCGACAAGCACTATCCTCTTTCCGTGAAACTGCGATTGCTGCTGAAAGTACTTTATATGGCCCAGGAATTGACGACCAGACGTAAAGTTAAAAATTCTTCACTTAACAATAGCCGAACCATACTTGAAACTTTAAACGCGATTTTCTCAGAACACTGTTTTTGACACCAATGGATATCATATCTTAAAAACCGTTAGATCGATCGTTTTCCATTTTACACTAAATATGACGAGAGACTTAAATAGCACGTCTTCATTTCTGATTTTAGAAAAAAGATCCGAATTTCGATCATTTTTAGGGTCTCCAGGTAGATCTGGCCTCTTAAGTATCATTGCTTTCCTACTCTATATAATTTATTTGTTGAAACTTCAGCGTATTTTCGCTGTTTTACGGCATGACATCTAAATCACTTGTATTATGGATACTTCACTAAACATTGAATTCGGTTGACCATTTTCATGTTCAGTTATCGGTCATAAATTTTGTTGCGAGGAAATAGGAATCACGTTATCCTATACTTTATGACCGTCCATTCGTGCCTATTGGTTAGACTTTTGGTGGGACTATAATGATATTTGCAGCCACTACTGTTAATACATGGTAATGTATTTGGTAATTGAACTCCAATATTAGATTGATGCGTGTAGTGAAAATGATAAGAAAAAAAATTTAAACGAGTGGTCGAGCTTTCACGCGTGCAATTACGAGATTTTCATAGATATCCATGACAGGAAGGTGGACAGCACCTCTGTCGATATATCGAGGACATAAAATATTTACGACCCAGTGGATACGCTCAAAATCAATGTAGAATCGAGGCACCTGCATATTCGGCCAGCTCGTAAAACGTGGAGAGGTGCACACCGTGTTCGTGGTGGCCTCACAGCAACCATCGCGTTTATCTGCGTGCAATGCGCGCACGACCTCGTAATAATTCCAGGCCGAGCAGTATGCGGTCATGTCATGCAGAGGCATAACTATAGCATGTTGTAGGTGAGCCTAGATCCTGCGCACTACATGTCACATGTGAACACACGTAGTACCAAGGTATAAGGTAACTACGCAGCGAAAGCGGGAAAGAGAGATAATTGCAGTCCACGTGGGGCTGCTAACTTCCTATCTCGAGACTCGATCGAAATTACCGTCGGACAGCGTATCTTGGGCGGCTTCTTTACGCTGTGTTCCGCGACTCTGGTCGTGTTGCGACTTACAACGCGTTCGCCAACACCAACCGGCGTATGCCACCGTTTGCATGTAAACGACGTTCTTATAAGCGAAGGAAAATGTTAGCCTCGCGCGTCGACCACCTACGCTTCACCAAAGTCGAGGTATAGCTGTATGTAAAACGCTGCTAAGTATCCTTCGGGGGATCCTGACTAAATTCAGACACGCAGTCAAGCGGAAATATTTGACCCGGCAATCAATCGGACTGTGTGCTCGGGTTGGGTTCTGGCTCGCGGTCTGTCGTCTAGCTCGTTCCCTACCGGACACACCGAGCGATCAGGATTCACGGGGATTCCGAGGGATATGCAAGAGAAATACCTAGTAGCTGATGGTGTTCTACCGACGAGCTACCGAGCTGTTGGACGAAGTCACGTGCATCCGAAACTCCTGTGCGAGTTGCATTGCGACAGAGCACGGATCCTCTCGACCACGCGATATCCCAAGCGATACGTACACGCCGTGCGTATCTCTCTCTCCGTGTTTCTCGGTAAGTGGTGTGGAGGTACGTGTGCGTAAACACACGCGTGAAAAGGGGAGACAGGGGAGCAGTAGCGGAGCCGTACTGGTGTCATGAACGTATAACGATATACGTGACCGAGAATCGGATGGCGAGATGGGATGCGGGGTTGTTGGCATTTAGGGGTACGCGGGGATTGTTGGAACGCGTTGGATGAGCCGCGGTGATGTTGCGGAGAAGAGAGGAGGAAGGCTGTACGGTTAGGGATTGGCGCCGTATCGCTGATCCGTCGGTCTCGTCTCGTAATGCCACCCCTGGCAGGCCGGTCACGTCCCCCGCTGCTGCTATTCCCACTCGTTCAACCCCCTGTACCCCGATCCTTTACTCAACTCGTGCTTCCAGCTCCCACGTTAGGTGTAGGTGCTGTAGGTGCTGTTATACCTCTGCGCTGGTGAAGCACACCGAGAAACAGCACAGAGAATCCCCTGCCACTCGCTGACCTCTGTTCAGATAGACCACTTTGTGTGCGTGTACATAAAGGCTGAAGTCCCTCTCGGTGAATATAACTGAACCTGGGACTATATTCACGCCGAGGCTGTACGTGGCATCACCGACGGTGTGCCCTCTTAGGTCCGATCAAGTATTCATTCTTCCCGCATTCGGACGCAACGACGACGACGCGTTCCAGGGCACGGCTGAACCTCCGGGTTGTATATGAGAAATATTGTGTTACTGCGGATCCGTGTAGACTCGACACAAAAAATATTCTCAGCACGGGAAATCTAAGCCAACTTTTTCGTAAACAGTGAAATTCTTTTGAATTTTTCTCCTATTTTCTTTTACGTCTTGGGGACAGATATGTTATTTTATATCTTTTTCGTTTGCTCAAGCACTCCTTTGGCGTCGTCTCTATTGCTGTAACGTTATGGAAGAGCAATGGGGTCGTACAGGGGGAATATGCGAAGGTACTAAAGTTACTCCGATTATTTTACATCGTGAGTAGAAATTCTCGTGAAAATTTAGGAGCCTACCTCGGGATACTCGGCCGCATGAATTTGGAATAATATCAACATAAAGACCGACGATCATGCGGTGCTCTCTTCGAGGGCCCCGCAATATTCTCTTCTACGGGCTCTTCCTCTTGCTTTTCCCGAAGCTCGAAGACGGTTATCGGAGTTTCGTATGCCCCTCTGCATAATATCCTCGGGCAATGAAAAAGAATTCGAGCGCTCACTGTGAGCCACTCAAAAGTAACGATGCAAATGTAGGTACGCGGTATGCTATTCAAGAGTTAATTTTTTTAATTACTGAGCTGTTCGAAAATGAACCACCACGTTTCGTGACGAATTTCGTGCTTATGAAAAACAATGCAACGTGTAATTATAATTTTTAAAAATTAACGTTTCGCGAATGTGTGTAGCATGGGTGGCACGGTCTTTCCGCTATAATTGTATCGATCGTTGTTCCCTGTATATTATTATGTTAAACGAGAGTTAAGGCGACCGGGTTTAAGTAAGTAGCGAGTAAACATTTCGTTGAAATTGGTAATTCTTTCGGTGATTAGCGATGGCTCATTATCCTTGCAATTAGTAGTTTGTGTAATGAATTTAAGTGTTTCCGCTTCGGAATTAGCATGCTAACTAACGCGTTCACCATCCGCCACCCTCGACGTCTGACTCTCTTTCTCGATTCTCACCCAGCAAATCTCTCGCTCCTATCCTTCTACACATCCGCCACCGACTCGAGTTCATTTGTACTTCTTCTCTCTCATCATCCATTCCCTCGCCCACCTCGACTCACTTGTCTACACGAAAGTGAATCGCAGGTTGAAGAACGTTGCGATTCACGCCACGGGAAACTAGATCTTCGCACCCTAGCCCTATCAGACAGACTGGCGAGCGAGGTACTGAGGAGTCAGACAGTTAGGCAGGCCGGGGTTTGAGCGTGCAAACAACACGTCCAGCCTCTAACTACTTTCGACGATTCCGAAATCGACTGGTAGTTTGTGAAACTATATATCATGAGAACATAATAATGAGGTATCAACATTTTTCTGCAACGTCATCGCATCGAATTCACACCTCACATCTGGCAACATTTTGCTTTAAAAAACTACCGATTAGTTTTGGAAAATTGTCCATTGACGGTGAAGATGGAGCACGGTTATCCGATAATACGTGCGGACGACGACGTGCAACGTCTCAGCGGACTGTACACAATATCCCGCTCATATTCCAATATATTGGTCGCCATATCAATGTTTGCAGAGGAGGACGGGGCGCGGAACGGTGAACCGACTTGAGTCGCTACACTGAGCTGCTGCTGCTGTTCGGCTCTACGGTGAACGAGGTATAGGTGCAAACAAGAAACGAGAATACTTCCTCCCCTTGCCCCTCTTCTCTTCCTTCGCTGGATGGCGTACTAAAGACGGGGCTAGACCAGAGCAGACTATCCTAGACCCGTTGCTACTACTGTGCTCCGCCGACAAGGTTGGGTTGTCGAGCCAGGGGTTGCTGCTTCGAGTGTGCAATGTGCAGGGTAGAACGTACACAGTAGCTAGTCGATGTGATTGGCCTCGTGCCAGGGGCCTCTAACGACGCTTTCGAAAGGAGGAGAATCCTATACTCCATCGCTTGCTCGCTCGCTTTCTCCCTGCGACGAGGACGACGACGACGTCGAGTAGTAGCGAGCCTCCTGCAAAGATATCCCCTGGACCTGCTGCCGCATCTGCACGGCCACTGTCGTCCCCCAGTGGTGGTGGTGACGCAATGTTGCCGCAATCACATTTTGGCACGCCTCTGGTGAAAACCCCGTGCAGAGCAGTCGGCAACGAAGATGCCCAATGATCGCTCCTCTTCTTTCACCAGTAGCACCAGCAGCACGCGCTTTAATTCGGTACGCCTCGGGTGAGCTTTTTCCTACAATTTTTTTGTCAGATCCAGCAACCCTACAGTCGACATCTCGGGTTTGCTTCAGGGTATGAAAGGCTCGCCTGCAAGTCCAAGGTGTTACAGCTGGACACTGTTCAACGACGTAAAGGGATTGCAGATTCAACAAAGATGAAGGAAGAACTGGGAGAAAGAGCCCCCCCCCCCTTGCTCCATCTTATTTTGTGTTATCCTTATTGCAGATGATATCACTTTTCTCTTCAAATCGTAAGTTACACTGGTATGTGCAAAAATCAGTTTGCACATTATATTCTTGTACCCTGTGCGTGGAAAGTTGGTAATTGTAATTGAATACAAAAGCAAACTTGCATTCTTATATGTAGTATTAGGACGTCCTAGAAAATTCATATGGTCCATGACAGGCCGATTCTCTCGAATAAAGTGTATTTACCAAAATTAATTTTTTTAGCTGGTGATTCGAAATTTAAGTTTCAGACTAAAAATTTTTAATCGGTGAATTAGTATATGCATTGAACTTCACTCATGCTAAGGCAAGCGATATAGACCAGACAATTGACTTAGCAACAACTGTTGTTCATAACAATTTCGAAGAGAATCTCGAAGCGAACACACGTCATGTGATAAACTCGGCAATACTTCAGTTCTGCAAAACAGTAAAGTAAAAAAAAAGATGTACTTTCCAAGGATTTTGGGCGGTCCATCATCAATTTTCTTTTTTTTTTCGTCTCTTACAAAGTGGTTAAAGTGTTTTCGGTCGGAAATTTTTCGCTGATTACAAATAGCATAGAGATTTTCCCGAAATCTGAAGAGATATACGTTAAAAATCGAAAAAACTTCAATTTTGTATGTTTTTTCTTTTTTAATCATATATCCGTTCGGATTTAGAACAAATCCCTGTTATTCGTAATCAGCAGAAAATTTCCAATCGAACATCCTAAGAACTTTGAAAAATTCAAACAAAAATTTTTGA
>JABMBT010014983.1:0-15444 GCA_018906895.1 Odontocolon sp. PSUC_FEM 10030002
CAGTTTGCGAAAAAAAACATTGATTATTAGAAACACTCGTTTAAATTTAGAATTTATTTTCACCACTATTAATCTAGCACTCAGTTTTACTTTTTTTAAGGTGGGTCGCCTGTCACCGTGGTAATCAAATATACAACTATACTTTAATAGAGTAATAAACGACAAAGCGTGTGATTTATAAATATTCTGTATTTTATATACCCTAATACGACCGATTTCAGAGATCTTGCGAATATAAAAATTAATAAACATGGTTTTAACAACTTAATTTGACTAGCGCGGATATCCACGGGTAAAGTATGTGGCAACGTCGCAGACGACGCTCTTCGTAACTAGCGAGTGTACCGGTCTAGTGTCAAAAAGTGAGGTTAGACATACAATAATATTATGGCTGAGGAAGCAAAGCAATTCCGAATACGAACCGGTCAATTTTGTCGGAAAAGAATTGCGGAATGGAAAGCACACATAAGTGAAGCAAATAAGAAGAGGCGCACACAAAAAGAATCGTTGAATGGACGACGAATTGTTGACATTGGTACACTAGCTCGCGAATTGTGGTGCCCTGCCTGTCAGCTACCACTTTCATTTCGATATATTATGAAAGAAGATATATCGGGCCTCGGTAGTACTTTTCACATCAGATGCTTCAAGTGCGAAACGATTTATCAAGTGCGAAGCTCAGCGTATGATTATCAACGGTCTTTTCCGAAATTTCACGTGAATTTGAAGGCTGCTATAGGTAAGAATTTTTTGACGCTGTATCTGAGATAGCTTTTAGAGTACGTTATATTGTTTATATTCACAAAAAATATCAATCTTTTATGTTTATAGCCATATTACATGGTGGTATTGGTGAAATGCATCTGAACACGATTTTCTCTGCACTGAATATACCAACGATCAACCATAATTTACTAAAACGCTGCGAACGAATCGTGGGACCTGTTATAGAGAGTACAGCTAAAGATAGCTATCTGGCAGCTCTGAAAATCGAAAAAGCTCTAACTATTGCCAATGAAAGGTAAAAAAACCACATATTTCGGAATAGTAGATTGTCGATTTTCGTAGATATATCTATTAAACAATCTCAATGCAATTTTTATAGTACAATCTTGTCGTGCCTCAATCTCTGTTAACAATTCGCAGAATACTTTAGGACTAATACCATGAAACTAAGCGCGACAAGAAGAGGTTGTAGTATGAAAATTTTCGCATATATAGTGCGTGTGTTAATGTCGTCGATCATAGTCAGTATAATTGCTGGCAATGTGCATTACTTTGATAACTTTTTCTTTCCACAGCATCGCTATTAAATAACCACAGCATCACGACATCGCCCCTGGACGAGATCAAGAAAACAAAATTTAATCGCTTAGTTAATTTTTTGCTTCGTGCATCTCTCACTGTTTTTCTTTGCAAATAGTTTTCGCTTTACAGATTACAGATAGATACTATACAGATATTTTGGAGGAAGTTTCTGGCGTTCCGGCGCCGAATATAATTTTAATTTACATAATGTTCGATTACCCAAACAATCCAAACATCATTGCTTTCCATAATTTTTTGTATTTAATTATTGAAAATATAATAACAAATATACTTGTATTATAGGAGTCCATGTGAGTCGAATGAGCTGAGTACCCCATGCATTCCTGCTCTGTACCTCATCAATCTCAACGCCCGCAATAAAGAATCCCCTGCGCTTCAAAATACTGAAGAGTCTCCTAATGATCCTATTATTCTTGCGCCGTCTATTAGTGCGTCTGCGACGCATCCTTGTGAATCTACAGGATCTAGTATCGACATACTTCGAACGGAAGAAGAGACTGTAGGTATTACAGCTTCTTACGATGCAGGATGGCAAAAAAAGGGCTCAGGGCGCTCTTATAACAGCCTTACAGGACAAGGAACTGCGTTCGGACGTTACAGTCGTAAATGTATTGGCTATACTACTCGAAACAAGAGTTGCAGATTATGTGCTGGAGGAGTGAATAAAGCGATGCATGATTGTCGGTTGAATTTCTCGGGAAGCTCCAAAGCAATGGAGCCACACATGGCCGTTGAAATTTTTACAAAAAATGAGGACTTTGTAAAAGAAAACGTAGTACTGAAGACATTGATCGGCGACGAAGACTCATCCACGATGGCAAGCCTACGTAGAGAATCGAACCAGGCAATTCAGAAATGGACTGATAAAAACCACGCTACTAAGAAATTAGTAAAATACCTCTACTCGATACCGAAATTGTCCACTCCCGTTGTTGAATATTTCAGGCATACATTCGGTTGTGTCCTGGAAATAAATAAAAATAACGTGGATGCTACAAGAACTGGACTATTAAATATCGTGCCTCATTCGTTCGGCGAACACGAGAATTGTGGATCTTGGTGCAACTATAAGACGGATAGAGAAAACTTCAAGCACAAGTACCTTCCAGGTGGAAAGCCATTGACTGGTGAAGAACTGAAATTGTCAATCTCTAAGATATTTCGTCAATTTGCCAATAATGCAGAAAAATTAGCTCCATGCGGTTCCAGCCAAATCAATGAGAACGCAAACATGGGTATTTCGCATAAAGCACCGAAATCTGTCCATTACGGAAGCTCGAGTTCGAATGATTTTAGAGTGGCTGCTGCGATATGCCAAATAAACGTGGGTACTGTATATGTCGATGCCGTAAATGCGAAGTTGAACATCTCCCCCTTGAAGAATCAGTCGTTAGCGTACAGAATCGGAAGAGATTCGATACGGAAACGTAAGAGCGATAAAATTAAGTCCGCGCATTTTAAGAAGAGACGTCGCGCTTTATTCAAGGCTCGACAGGCAAAGACAGTAAGAGCAGAAAATAAAGAAGGGATCACATATCAATCGAACTGTGGTATCGATGTTGGAGTAGATTTTTACGACAATCCATGTGTACGCCCTCCGGTGGATGAACATACAAAGGTAGTTTACTTTGACATCGAAACAACCGGATTAAAAAAAACGGACGAAATAGTTCAGATTGCAGCGAAGATGGACGAAAGAGAGTACAGTGTCTACATAATGCCAAGCCGTAAATTTGCTCCAGGCGCATCAGCTGTTACGGGGCTCGAAATACACGATGGAGAATTGTACATGAATTCGAATCCTGTTTCCACGCAATCTCCGAATAGTGCACTGAGTGGATTTATTACATTTCTACGCTCTATTGGCTCAAGTGTTGTATTGGCAGCTCATAACGGTACCAAATTCGATGCGCCTATGATTATACGTCTTGCACAACAGTTGGGTCAACTACACGAATTAGTTAGTATAGTCCACGGTTTCGTGGACACCTTAACTTTGTTAAGGTCGAAACTGAAGGACCGAAAAAGTGCAAAGAAGAGATTCGCTCAAGCTGCCCTCGTTTCTGACTATCTTGGTCCAATGGCTGTCGAGGGAGCACATAATGCTGCGGTTGACGTTCTTGTTCTACAACAACTTCTTCGACACAATGATATAAATGTATCAACGAGTGAACTAATCGATAACGCAATTACGGTGCAATCAGTTGTAAGCGCGGAAGCTGAAGTAATGCAACAGAAACTAAACATCAGGTCATTAGAAATACTAAAAGCCTCGAAAGACAGTGGTTCAGGTAATTCTACTGTCGGGATATCTGCTTGCATGATCGCCAAAATTGCAAAAGCCGGTATTCGTCTCGAAAACCTTCAGCAGACATTTGCAAGCGCCGGAATCGAAGGCATCGCTATCCTTTTAAGCCAAAATATTGGTGAGAAGGGTGCACGAGTTACAACCTGCAAGCAGGTCATTGCAGCTCTCGCGTCGAAATTGACAGCGTTGAACCCTACCTCGTAGTTCCGTTTTTTTTTTAATGCTTTTTGTACTTGAGTAAATGTAATAAATAGATTTGCTAATGATTATATTATGTTGTGTTTTTATAATAAACGTGCACGTCAATGAATATACAGATCATTTGTAGACGTTACATTTGAATGTGTGCGCGCGTCAGTGAAAGGCGACGTTGCCAAACGTCCGCGCCTCGATCAGCTGACGCGAGGATATAGCATAAGCCGTGTGATATCGTACGTTTACTGAAAACTTTACGTCGATATTTCGTTCTTAACATACGGTAAAACCATGTTTTTTTAATTTTGTCGTATTCTAGAAGGTTCAATATATATAATTTTCATTTTTTCCGACTTCTATCTTGGATTTCAGACGTTGAAATACGTGTAAACGTGACAATCTAGGGTATTTCCTCAACTAAATATGGCGAATGTGTATAAAAAGTCTGAACTTTGTGATTTTATATCTCACTAACTATACGGGCAATTTTATTAAAATTTTAACTGTCGATCGGCTTGATACAGTTCTGTAACATATATTAAATCCAGATTTTTATCTTGGAAAGCCTCTACTTGTTGTGACCCGGTTACTGCGGTCTCCGATGAAATTAGGTAATTTGGCGTAAGAGCATTTCGAGTGTCGGAATACCGAGGTTTCGGCACTCACTGTGCATGGCGACCGAGCGTCGACGGCTATCGGGGTCGCTCGCGTTGCGCAACTGCCGTGTCAGCTTCAGCGCTGACCAACTTGCAAGAGGGTCAGCGCTGGAAAATAATAACATTTTCGGAGATGATCAACAAATGATTGGGAAAATGGGATTAACTGGGTGAAGCTGACGCGGTAGTTTTTAGATATAAAAAGTCTGGACAATGGACAATCGGGAGTTCAGTTCGGTTCGAATTAACGAACAGTGAGGTGACTCGCACGGGATCCGAGCAAAGGATTCAACCTCCGCACAGTGCGGTACAGATTAATTGTAAGTGTTCTAATTGTATTTCTTGTGACAATAAACCATCTTGTGATCAAACCGACACCTTCGGGTCTCACACTCACTTGGGTACCAACCCTTAATCCGTCTACGTCCCAAATAAAGTGTAAGCTCCGACTCAGAGTAGCTACCCGAGTTCGGCGGATACAACATAACTAACGACCTTCCGTCTGGTTACGTACCTAGAATCGAAATTGCGCAGGGCATATTTTGCGGCGATGCTGTAGTCGAGAATCGCGATGGCAAGGCCTCTTTATTCGTAATTAACACAAAAACTATAGACATACATCTAGTTGTACCTCGCGTGGATTTAGAACCATTCGAGGAATACGTCCCTCTCGAATTACCGGAATCCGAGCTAACCGCGAAAAACACTGCTCGTATCGTTTACGCAAAATCAGAACATCGCGACCCAATCACCGAAGTTCTGTCTTTATTACGCCTGGACCATCTCAATGATTTCGAACACTAACACGTTGTAGGACTCATCTCGCTATACCCGAATCTATTCCACATACCTTGTCAGCCGCTTGGGTCAACAAATGTAGTGAACCATCAAATTCCGACTACGGATCATTTGCCAATAAACACGAAACAATATCGTTTCCCTCACCAGATGAAAGGCGAGATAAGGAACCAGGTGAAAGATTTGTTGGATAAAAACTTAATTCGTCTGTCCTCTTCTCCGTATAATTCACCCATCTGGATTGTTCCAAAAAAGGAGGATTCACATGGAAAGAAACGTTGGAGGATGGTTATAGACTTCCGAAAACTGAACGAAAAAACCGTCGCAGATGCTTACCCTCTGCCTAACATCACGGACATTCTGGATCAATTGGGGAAAGCTCGATATTTTTCGGTGTTTGATCTTGCGTCAGGATTCCACCAGATCCCAATGGACCCTGTAGATCGCCCGAAAACAGCATTTACTACTCCCCACGGGCACTATGAATTTAACCGTATGCCTTTCGGCTTAAGGAATGCACCAGCAACATTCCAGAGGCTTATGGACCAAGTTTTAACTGGGCTTCAAGGCATCGAGATGTTTGTCTACCTAGACGATATCGTCATTTACGCTGACTCTCTTGAAGAACACGCTAGAAAATTCGAGCGACTCGCGAAACGATTGACGAAGGCTGGACTATCCCTCCAACCTGATAAGTGCGAATTTCTCCGCCCGGAGGTGGTTTACCTTGGCCACATCATTAGTGCCGAAGGCGTGCGACCAAATCCAAAGAAACTAGAGGCGGTCAAGGATTTCCCTAGACCCAAAAACCCCAAAAATATCAAGCAATTTCTGGGCCTAGTTGGATATTATCGCCGCTTTATCGAGGACTTCGCAGCGATCGCCAAACCACTTACGCGATTGTTGAAGAAAAACTGTCCATTTACTTGGACCAAGGAACAACAACTAGCGTTCGAAGAGTTGCGCGACAAGCTTTGCGAAGAACCAATACTGCAACACCCGGACTACGAGAAGCCTTTCGTCATCACCACCGACGCTTCCGACTTCGCGCTAGGAGCAATACTCAGCCAAGGTGAAATCGGACAAGACCTGCCAATTGCATATGCATCTAGGACCTTGAATGATCCCGAGACTAGATACGACGCTACCAAGAAAGAACTATTAGCCATCATTTACGCTGTAGAGACTTTCCATTCGTACATTTACGGACAAAAATTCACGTTAGTAACAGACAATAAACCTCTGACTTGGCTCAAGGGGCTGAAAAATCCGAATTCTCAACTGCGTCGATGGGCCGACGTCTTGGACGGTTGCGACTACGAAGTCGTCCACAAAAAGGGATCCCAGAACACCAATGCTGACGCTCTCTCTAGAAACCCAGTGGCCGAAGATTCGACTACTGCAAAGGTTAAATCGTACATGGTCAATGCAAAAAGACCTCGGGAAGTTAAATCCGATCCCGAAAACCACATGTCAACCGATACTAGCCGACACTCGGATTGCGATTCGCCCATGAGAGCGAGACCAAGACGATCGGAGCCAAAGGGCGACTCTTCAGGCGAATCCAACGTTACCACCAATCCGCCTCCACTCGGAACTAAGCGTCTGCACTCATCCAGTGACTTGTCGGACCAAGGACGCCGACTCAGACCAAAGAAACTCCAACAATCCGATAACGAAACAAATTCCGAATATTGGTGGGACGACGAAGAATCCCCCGCCGAATCTGGGGAGGCGTCCCGTCCAAGAAGACACATAGTTGCCGCGACGCCAGGCTTCGAGACCATATTCGGTTCTTCGACAAATACTAGAGAGACCGAATCAACGGGCTCTATTTACGAACCCTTGGAAACTCCTACGTCATCAGACTCGGACGACGCGGAACCATCTAATAGCTTTGACCGTATCAATGAGCAGATTCCCTCTAGGACAGTCGACGCATCTGCCCTGTTGGACGCTCCCCGCGTTAGAGAGAGCCCAGAGAACATTTTAACACGCAACGCCTGCGTCGCGTACTGGATCACCCAAGATCGCGTAATTACATCAGATTCGATCGCGCTGCTGATCGAAAAAGGGAGGCTCGATTGGAAAGAAATCCTCCAGGCAAATGTTAACCCCGGAGAAGTCATCGTTACAACCAAGAAAGGACTACACGCATTCGGACTAGTATATGAGGAAAACTTCGCGAGAAATCTCGATGCCGATTTTCTATCTTCTTGCCTTACCACGATGCGAGAATTAACAAAGAAATTTAACGTGAACCTAATCTGTACTTCTATCGATAACCAACTTCTTTCTTCCATTGAGCGCCGCGCGATATTCGAAGATATCAAACTCAATTTCAACGGAACGGACACCAACATTGTAATATGCAATGGCTCTCTGGTTGTACCTGATCCTGAGACCCGCCCAGAAATAGTCGAGGAATTTCATTCTTCAGCCATTGGCGGACATAAAGGAGTAACGAAAACCTACGAACTTATTTCCAAACGGTATTATTGGCGCAAAATGAAGTCAGACGTAGCGTATTTCATCAAACGCTGTCCTGACTGTCAACGGCGGAAATTAGTGAGAGTAAAACATCGTTTACCAATGATCATCACCGACACTCCCACAGATTCCTTCGAAAAAATATCGCTCGACATTTACGGACCACTACCTCGAACTCGCCGTGGCCACGAATACTTGTTGACTATTCAAGATAACTTGACAAAATATTCGGTCGCCGTCCCCCTACGTAGGACAACTTCTAAAGACATAGCCCTCGCGCTCGCCAACAAATACATTTGTGTTTATGGCGCGCCAAAAGTCGTAATAACAGACCAAGGCAGGAATTTTATCAGTGAAGTTTTTCAAGAATTTACAAACATGTTTAAGATCAAACATTATCGCACGACCGCTTACCACCCTCAATCCAATGGTTCTTTAGAAAGAAGTCACCATGTACTAACCGAATACCTTAAGCAATTCGTCGATAGTCATCATGAATGGGATACCTGGATACCTACAGCGATGTTCTCCTATAATGTGAGCACACACGAGGGAACCAAATACTCACCTTTCGAACTTGTATTTGGCAAGGTTGCTCGAATACCATCAAGATTCGAACTGGAATACGAAGATAACACTCACGACAAATTATACAACGAACTAACCCACAAACTGAAGACGGCGAGGGAATCAGCCGCCGAAAACCTAATAGCGGCAAAACATCGTTCAAAGAAATACTACGATCGACGAGTCAAGCAACACTCGTACCATGCTGGCGACAAGGTATACCTGCTAAAAGAACCCAAAACAGGCAAATTTGACGACGAATATACAGGTCCATACGATGTTGAAGAAATCCTAGAAAAAAATAATATAATCTTGTTATTAGGCCCGAACAAGCGTAAGACCGTACATGTAGACAAGGTAAAACGCGCTTACTGCTAGTCACCTATTTTAGATTGTCTTCGCCTACGCAACAACATTTCTGCTCGGTTGTCCACCTCAACTGCGCGCTCGACCGTACTTCACTCACGCGTTGAGGGGGGAGGGGTGGCTCAACCAAGCCCTTAGCACCTTTTACCTAACATGGTTATTAATAAAATCAACAGCCGAATAGTAACAATTAACATAGTCAATAGAAACATAGGATACGCATATTTAATTTTATGTTACTTAATTAAACAACGGATTCAAACCCGCTCACAAACCGCTCACTTGCAGGGTTGGACTCGAGAGCGAAGAATATAACATCACTCCTATCAACAATAACCCGGGAATCTACTCCGACCAATGGGGCTCACTAAGACCATACCAAACTTCTTGGAACCTTATTACCCACATCGATCTCACGAAATTCTTGAAGAGGAAGTACGAATTAACGAAACAATGGTCTAAACTATCAAACCAATGCAGACTCATGAAAGCCAGATGTAAGATTTCGAATCAAATAACAAACATGGAAGAAACACTTAAAATTATCGGAAAAGATCAAGAAGATATAGAAGATCTAGTTTATGAATATAAGGACACTCAACCATACAGGAAGAAACGCGCGCCTTTAGGGTTCGTCGGTTCTATCAGCCGAGTTCTCTTTGGCACACTTGACGCCGAAGATGCAGAATTCTATAACGATAAAATTGAAGCCCTGGAAAATGACACAAGATCGATTGTCGAACTAGTTGCAAACCAGACTCACATCATAAAATCCAAATTTAACGAAGAACGTCTTCGTGTCTCCAATCTCTCTAGAATATTTTCGGACAAAATTAGTAACGTGTCGCGCATCTTAACCATGTTAGGCAACGAAATTGAGGCAATAAAATATAGTGAAACCCTAGCCGATGTCACCGCGACTCTGGAACTCAGCATCGCCGAACATGAACTCGACACCGCCATCCTCACTGATGCTATTCTGTTCGCGAAACAAGGACAATTACACCCTCGTTTGCTATCACCACAACAAATATTACAAGGAGCAAGGGCTATCCAACGCGAACGCCCAAATTCAGAATTTCCATTTCCTCTAAAAATCGAATCAACTCCAGAACTATTAAAACTTTCGGACATCACGATTTTCCACTCAAACGGGAAACTAATATACATCGTCTCAGTGCCCCTTCTGGACTTAAAAACGTATAGCATATTCAAAAATATTCCAATACCCATATTTCAACACTCGACCCCTCGAGGGACGAGCTTTGCATTCATTAAGCCCACCTCTGAATTTACCGCTATCTCTGACAACTTCGAGACCTACTTCCGACTAGACAACGAAGAAATCCGCCACTGCAAGACCTCTAATGATCGTTACATCTGCAAGCATGCCAACATTCTTTACCGAGTAGACGAGCATAGCGACTGCGAAGTAAAAATCTTGACGGAACCCCGTTTTCGCGACTTTGCTTCCTGCGACGTGCGAGTAAAAACCAGCGCTCGCACCTATTGGTCCCGAATACATTCCTCGAATCAATGGATCTTTTCGTGCGCGAAACCGGAAACCCTCCGCGTTAAATGTTATCATTCGGAACCACGCGCAATAACAATAAATGGCACCGGCATCCTCCGCCTCCAGCCGCGATGCGTGGCAACGACACCGTCAACGGTCCTTACCTCGACCGACGAAATATCTACGCTGGAATTATCAGACTTCGCGCCGCGAATTCAATTGAACATCTCCTCCATTTACGCTGCTACCATTGATTCTGCAGACCGCATGAACATCACTGACCTCCTAGCGAATCTCGACTCTCCTACGCTCCTAGATCCTAACTCTATGCACGATTCCGATATTGTCGACGGAGGAGTGGAACTCCAATCCGTCATTAACCGAGCACAAGACATGTTAAAGCATAGAAACACTCAAAGAAGGATCCACCGACTCGAAACCATTGGCAGCTACTCCTTCTTAGGCGTCGGAAGCCTGGCGATCCTCGTAGGACTAGCCTGGAAATTTTCAATGTTTTCCAAGCTCAGTTGCATAACCACAATATGTCGAGGAAAACGCCGAAATCGCACCGACACCCAACAACGCGAGAGACCATCCATCGAGATTGTGGAACTGAAAGAGACTCCGTGTGTTCCAATGGCCGCTTCAACCAATCACCCGCGCAGAGCGATATGCCCTGCACCCACTGGTAATACCGTAAGACAAACCATGGGCCATCTTCAGAGAACACCTCCATACCAAGATGGGATGTTGTATTCACAACGCCTAAACGCCAGCGCTTTCTAAGTATACATCCCCCTTTAGATTGACGCTCACTCTGTCCCCATCGTATACAGGTAAACAATCGTTTATACACACATATATATACTCCTTTTTTTTTGACTCCTCCTTCTCATCCGATTAGGAACTTACTGTCCTAACGCCCCAATACTCCTTCATCCCTACTATCCCAGGGTTAAACACCCAACGGTTGATAAAAGACTAAAGTCCCCCTCTAAAGTTACAGGTTCGCACCGTATTCACTCAACATCGTAAACCCTTCGGAATTCACTCTACGCTTGTCACAACACCACAACTCCATTGGAAACCCACGGAAACCAGAATACCTAGGTCACCGTACACATCGGACTACATTTCACCAACGATCACAGCTCTGCTAACCACCGAAGAATTTTCACCCCGCTCACCCTAAATTCTTATACAGACACTCACACACAATTTTAACCCAACCCAAATGGAAATATTTAAGTTTACATTAAGTACACCTTGCAGGAGCTATTCTCCTTTCAACCATATGCACCTTATAGGGTAGATTTAAGAAAAATCGCCATGACCGCTTCGCACTTGTTTTCTCTGAATCCGCCAGGTCACCACGTGACCTCGGCTGATTACCAGAAGGGGAGGTGTTACGTCCCGGCTATTTTTCATTATTATAGTTAATTCCATTATTCATTCATTCGCATTCCCAGAAATCTCCAATTTCACCCAAAACCACCGGATGCTAATATCCGATTTCTGTCCACTCATATCCGTCAATTAATATTCACAAATTCCGTTCGATTCCCATTTTTTGCAACTCCACGGCCGCGCGTGCCGCGCGTCGTCAGCATCTTTTGGTCGCCTCGCGACCACGAAAATTTACCCTTCTCTTACCTACCGATGCTCTCTTCCTTCGTTTGATCATTCCTTTCATTCAGTCTTCAATCAATCATCAAACAGTTCACACTTAATATTATCTTCTTAAGTAGTCTAATTATCGTTAATTAACTTTTGTCATAACTTTTAATTGAAGTTTAAGTTCGAACTATTGTTCATCCTAAATCTAATTTGAATACGAACATTTACTTGTGTAACCGATTCAAGTAACGATATTCAATCAGTGTAATAAATTCAAGATCTGAGTTTTAACTCTCAATCGAACAAGAACTCCCCGAAATATTGCATCTCCGTTCAGTCGAGACGTAACATAATTTTTGGTGTCAGAAGTGGGATTGTTCGAGTTTTGAATTGTTACACAACCTGAATTTAATCCACGTAACTGTGATAAATTTGCATTAAGTGCAATTACGTTCCAACGTCGTGAATTGAACATTCGTCATCGCTGGTAACGTCGCGAGTTTTTGAACTTTTCATAATCGCCGAATTTTGAAATTCTCAAAATTCCATCGATTTACGAAAATCTGTACTTTGCGTTCTACGAGTTGATTTTCGAGCATCCTCGAAAATCTCAGTGCAAAGCAACGTTAAACCTTGTGGCTCATTGACCGAATTTGAACCTGTAAATTAAATCATCGAATAACAGTGCGAATAATTTAAGTTAACATCGATCATGATATTAATCATTCATCGTTGAATTGCAATCGTGAACTTGGTGATCTTTATCTGTCTTCGTGAACTCCTGCGATTTTTGTGAATTCCACGAATAATAATACGAATAATTCCACGAAATTTTGATTTTGTAAAATTTCGTAAATCTCTGCGAATTCTCATAGACTCTCAAGACGATTTGCGAAGTGTCGCGACTTAGTGTGAAAGTGCGAAAATCGCTTTCCATCTCGCTATCAATAAAATCAAATCCGATATTTCTTCTCACGTTCTCTTCGTTCTCGTACTCACTGTCGGTCCCTGCGAGTCAAGTTTGCTTGGTACAGGCTACCATACCGGTCAAGCAATTGTCATCGAAAGCCCCGAAAGTGGTACGAATCTCGAAGGATTCAGATATTCAAGTAGTGTGGTCGTTAGTCCTGGTGTTTTTTCGCCGGCCAACAACTACAAGCTGAGATATCTTGAATCGAAACATTTTTCTCATAACCCAATATTCCCTTTCGCGTTCTCTTCGTTTCCGTACACACCGTAGGCCCCTGCGAGGCAAGCGTACTTGGTACAGGCTACCATACCGGCCAATTAACTGTCGTCGAAGGCCCCGAAAGTGGTACGAGTTTCGTAAAATTCTAGGACTTAGGCAGACTAGACACTGGCATAAGTAATCTTTACCAATCAGTGACTACAAGCCAAAGTCTCTCGAAAGACGAACTTTCCCTTGAACTTTCCTATCATCCCTTAAACTGGCGAGACTGTCATTGGTACAGCCTATCGTATCGGCCACACACAGACTGCCGATGACCGTTAAATTTCAAAATCAACGATGCAGCCCAAAACTAGGAGTGGCGAACCGAATTACATCACACTCGCGAATGACTTGAGACTTCGCAGACCATCGAAATGACATCAAAAAGCTACCTTAATTTTGGAAAATGGATCTCTACGCCAACATATGTTATTTCCCGGCAAAACAGCGACGTCAAACGTTCGACTGTCACCCAAAATTCGACCATCACCAAGAAGATAACGATGTCTGTACACAAGATTGGAGAATGGATATTCGTGGTTGTCGAGATTGGGTCACAAGAGCCTTGGAATCAGTTCCCGAATTCGATGGAATAAACATGCCCGTAGAAAATTTTATTTCGCATGTGTGTCGCACGATGGGAACTCTCGAGATCACAGAATTCGACAGATTTCAATATTTACTGTGTGAGAAACTTACAGGCGATGCCAGACGGCAAATCTATCCAATTCTTGATAATTACCGATCTATCTCGAGAATTCTTCGCGACCTTCGATACCTCTATTCGTCAGAAAGAAATCCACCTGCCTTTCAGTTAAAAACGTATGAAGCAGAGCGATTACTTTGCGATCAACTCAAAGATGAATCAAGTTGTACTCAATGCAACGTGGAACAACAGAAGACCATACATCTCTTGACCAGAAACTGCTCTGCATACAACTATGAGTTCGACGGAAGAACCCTGGTTAAACGTGGAATCAGGTACAAACCCTACGATCATTTGAAAAGAGGCGCAACAAGACAACGCGACGCCGAACAGGCTTGTCGAAGCGCCAATGACATTATTCCAAATCTTCGGGAGGAACTACCATCATTTGAATCCGATGCAGAGACCGGGGAGGGAAGTTCAGTAAATTCGTTGTACATTCCCGTAAGGGAATCTCAGCGAATCAATATACATTCATCGTGCAACGTTAAATACTGGATAGAGAACGAAACTGGTGAATCTTCTGACAAATTTTCTCGGCCCTCTTCCTCGACTACCTCTTCTTGGACCAATTTTACGGTAGATCAATCGGACAAATTAATGTGCAAGGAATCGCGCCATTTCACCCGTAGGAGAATTCAAAGTTCAATGGCTCAAGAAGAAAATTATGACATCGTCGTCAAATTATGCGACGACAAGAAGGTAACGTTCCAGCAGCTATCGTCCGACCACCTGAGAACTCAAGAGACATACGACACCGACTCCGTACGCGAATCCGTGGTCATTGCATCAGCGGAATTAGCCGACGCAGGACAACACGACTCGTCACCCGGGGCCCAGCTGATAGCAGATGTCTCGTACAATGAACCTCAAGCCGCACTTAAAACAATACAACTACAGTCGTCAAAATACGCTTTCCTCGAACCCTCTGATTCGACAGGGGAGGTGTCTGCACAGGTAGCTTTTACAGCTGCTGATGAATCGAAGTCTGCGCCAGACCCTACAGAAACGTCAGCGGAAGGCGACGAAAACGAACCAGCCGAAGACACAGTGGAAGACACGGACGCCACTATTGCGATACGCAATAGTAACTCGGTAGTACCGATCCTCCATCATCACGGCGAAGCTAAAAAGAAATTCAATGACTACCAACATGTCGAGTCGAACAGGAAACCGATCGGGACTCGGAAGGGAGAAGGCTAAATTCGTGTTGGATCAGTCAGAATCCTTCGAGAATCCTACCACGACGACCGCTGCAATCACCTGACTACCGCTCTTTAAGTTAATCAACGCTACGTACCCTAGTAGAGTCACACACGCAAACCGACACATACAACAGCTATTATCCCCTGCCCAAATAAAAATATTTAAGTTCTAATTTAAGTACACTTTGCGGAGCTACTCTCCTTTCAAGCCTATTCGTCTCATGGAGTAAACATAGGGAAAAATGCCATGACTTGCTTCGCACTTCTTTTTCTTTGAATCTGCCGAGGCACTGCGTAACCCCGGCTGATTACCAGAAGGGGAGGTGTTACGTCCTGGCTATTTTTCATTATTATAGTTAATTCCATTATTCATTCATTCGCATTCCCAGAAATCTCCAATTTCACCCAAAATCACCGGATGCTAATATCCGATTTCTGTCCACTCATATCCGTCAATTAATAT
>JABMBT010015203.1:0-15422 GCA_018906895.1 Odontocolon sp. PSUC_FEM 10030002
GAATACATATATATATTAACATATATATATGTTAGTTAAAGTTGTGTTTATAGTCGAGACACGGATTCGGGGTCACTGAATCCGAGAGAGTTGCTTTAATTATGCTATATGAGTACGTGAAGAAGCGACTGAAAAGAAAAACTACCGAGAGATCGTCGTATTCTTTTACTTGTTTTCTCGTTAGAGACAAATTGGGCGCTCTTGGTGGTCTCCTATATAACGCAAACGAGTTGTTTCTCAATTTCTTGGTCGTTTGAACGAACTTTTCCTGAAATACGAAAAGAGAGACCGTGATGCGAAAAGTCAAATCTACGTGTTCGGCTCATACTACTTGTAATCGATAAATCGCAATGTATCAAGAGCAGTATCCGAAGCTTGTCTGGAAATTACTTCGATACAGAAAGATAGATAAAACTTGAACAAACTTTTCGCATCGCGCACAAACTGCGTAACAGGATGTCGTCGAGTGTCTCCACGAAAAAAAGATAAGCGTTGGATAGAGGTTTCGCTTCTCCTCTCTCTGCGCGTGTCGCGGTAACAAATAGCGAGATAAAAAAAAGCTCAGTTCTCTCGTTTGGAAATATTAGAAAAGTTGTTCTTGGATATCCGGTTTCGTGCGAGACGACGAATAGAAGAGCGAAAGAGAAACGAAGAAAGCGAAATTTACGGACCGATAATTTGACGAGAGAAGATGCAACCATTTCGAGCTGTTGCTCATACTCCTGACTTCTCTGAATGTCTTTTCCTCTCTATCCTTGTCCTTTTCTTTTTTTCTGTCGTCAGCAGAGGCAATAAAACTTGCGTTGCGCGGTATACATACCGGAAACTTAATAAATCTCGAGGCAGCAATAAAAAAGTTGATGGCCGTGGGGCAGCAAGCGAAGCCGAGGGTCTCCGTGTGGATAGCTACGCTCGACTTTATACTATATTCGTGCTTGCCATATTTTTTCTGCATTTCCGGCGATATTTATGCTCTGCTCGTCCCGTTAACTCCTTACTATTCATTCTGACAATGAAATGTACGGATGAAATGTACTTCTGTAAGCGGACTATTTTTTTTAGTTGAATGCTGAGAAGTGGACCAGATTTCGCAGAATGCAACGTGAATGCTGTGAGGGTGAAATTCCCAAATGATTTAGATGCAAGGGTGAGTGACGGGGGTTGTTTCTGACTTATGGAACACCGTAATCACTGTCTAGCTAGATCCTAGCATCAAGTGGTTGGAAACACAGATCCGGGAGATTCGTCTCAACCCCTGTGAGTAGGTAAAGGGAATCATAAATCTTGCAGTTGCTTCCGACGATAACGTCATACCTAGAGACATATACCAAGTACTTACTGTATAGGTATCTGAAATAATAATCTACAAACTACAGAAATAGTTTTCATTCATCTGTTTGACGATTCTAATAACTTAAATGTTTGCACATCAACACTCTAATTAAATTACAATTAACATACATTTGCTCTCAATAAATTATTCCTAAGATCTTTGCTAGTGAGAATGAGGGACAAAGGAATGGGGACCGGAAAAAACGAAACGAAAGTTATCAATCAGGACACCGGCATTGATGTACTATTCTGATACGAATGACGAGAAGGGTCGCATTAGTCTTCTCAGCGCGTGCTCATTCTCACTGACAATCACTGCGGAACTCTGTCGAGTCCCGAGGGAACGAGAAAAGCCCCTCGAAACGCACCCCTGTACGTAACATCACGCTAAAAGAGTCTCTAATATAGCCCTGGAAAATTGACAAGAACCGAAGATCCCCATGAACTCGTGTTGGTGTTTAGATTGTTTTCCTGACCTGACGAAACCGTGACTGACAAATGTGATCGATTCCCAATTGACTTTGACACTTGTCGAGGAGGAAATTACATCAAGTAAAAAGAAGCCAGGAATTAGGTGAGACGATCCTTGCGCTTGTATATTTTGTATGGGATTTAATTTTCTATCAATGTTAGTATCTCTCATCATGGAATTATAAATCTTATCAGGGATATTATATGAGCGAATGTTTTTTAATGTCTCTTCTACAACTACAAAAAAATACACGTATCAAGAAAAGCCCTATGAGGCGCGGTAAAGGTCTAACCGAAATTCCGTCTGAGGATATAACTGAGAAACGTGTGAGCTTACGAGAGCAAAGAGCTTCTATGCAAAGAGCTTTTGCTTCAAGGGCTCAGACCACCACGATTTCGACATTTGGGTGCAGCTTGACCGAGTTTCTTTGTCCGCCAGTGGTGGAGTTGCTAGTTCTTCGTGGTTCTGGAAAAAAACTGGTCCGCGTACCCTATCATTTTTTTTTCAACTACGTTTCTTTTCCCGTTGTTTCTTTATTTGCTCTTTTTCGACGATTTCCCAACCGAAAAAAGAACGAGTGTGGTTGAAGCTCGGCCACAATTCGCAATGTGGTGCACCGCTGTTATTCTACTATTATTACTCAGAGTACTTACTTTTCCATCTGGGCTGCATACTTTTATCCCCGCTAGAGAGACGATCAGAAGAACCGCTGTGGACCGATCGCTGTACTGAAACAAAAAATGTATCATATCGTCTATTGTTACAATAAATGAATAATTCCGCCAAACTCCGCGCGGGTATGTTAAAAGTGATTCAAACTTTTGCTTTCAGCACCTCAAACTTCGGCAATCCAAATACAACAGAAGACCGCATTCAGAAAACAATAGCATATCCGCACGTCTGTTGCCAGCAGGGCAGATGCTCGTGGACACTCTTGGCACTTTTTCCCCATCACACTCTATGAAATTTTTTTTCGCGTGTAGAGAAGAGAAAAAGTGCAAGCAAGAATGTGAAGAACGAGAAAGCTGGGTGGCAGCGACGTACAGGGTAGCGGTAAACGCTAGCCTAATCCTGGGATTGAAAAGTTGGCAAAGTGAGCCTGTGAACTAAAGTTTAAAAAAAAGTGCCGAGCGAAATGAGAAAAGGAGAAAAATACCGAATGCCCAGAGCGATGATGTTAGACAAGGCTGCGGCAGAGATGGAGAATAACAGCTGTAGTCTAAGGTGGAGAAAGAATTCCTTCCGCTCAGTCAGGACGAGGGAACTCTCATTGTCTTAAAACTCGCTGAGGCAGATCGAGAGTACCAACATCAAAACACTCGCTCATCATCACGGTGGCTTCGTTCGTAGAGCGTAGCTGGTGTAATTATTATAACGCGAAGGGGTCGTTTTGCTTCGGAGAACACCCTATGCGCACGCGAGTTCTTCACTCGAGGGCTGTAACTCTACGAATTATGCAGGCGAGAACTCAGACCAGTCAGAAGTATTATAACCGCAGATGTTGCTGTAGGCAACGACGTTGATATTCTCTGCTTGTTCTCTGATCTGCGTTTTCTCGTTTCACACGCATTTCCCTGACTTGATGTCCTCATCTGGTGGTTGTGCTCCACTAGCAGTTTTCATTTCGATGATGAATATACGTAGCATGACAGAAGGGCGGTAGCCTGCTCCGGGCTGAATCATTATCAACCCACGATACTGACTCCGACGAAGAATTCATTGTGAATATTGAGTATGGCGGTTCGCTTATTACTATTACTTCAGGTATGAGATGCAGAGTTGGCATTGTGGCTTTATTGACTTGAAGGAATTCGTGCGAGAACCGAGTATAACTTTAGCAGACGTAACTTTTTTTTTCAATCGCAACATTCATGATACAAAGGATTGCTGATAATCGATGACATGTCATAAAGCCTCAAACAGAGGATATGCGCCGACCTCTTGCAGAAACGATTGGATCGTTCTAATAACCGAGAAAGAGATCAGAGAAAAGACAAGATTGTTACAGAACGAGTGAGCCTTAGTGACACAGGAGGGAAAAACGACAGGGAGGCGAATAAGAGAAAGCTGAGCTTGGTCTGAAAAAAGACTGTTGTGCTCGGGTGGGTAGAGGGTTTTGTTCTTTCGGTACACCCAGTGCTTCGGCACCTTTGTTCTGCTGGGGTGATTAAAAAGTTGCCGAGTGAGATGCAGGCCCCAGCATCAGCACAAGCAGAAAAACGTCAGAGAGGCAAAGAAGGAAGAGAAAGAGCGTGGGATAACTCGTTGCGGCTAGTAGTGTATCCGCAGCGGAGTGTGTACAACCATTAAGCGCATCTGGGTGTGTAATTCAAGCGAAAACGAGGAATAGCGAATGTGCTCTCGGCATGATCATCCAAAGGTCCCTCTCTTGTTCACCTTCCTTCTCACACTTTCTGTTTGTTTCGTTCTCTACTTTTATACTTTTTTTTATATCTTCCATCTTTCCATTTGTCAGATCCGCTGGTTTGATACGCGTTGCCTTCATGAATCGTGGATTCTTTTATCTTTGCTCACCCGTCTATATTCCTATGATTCTTTTCTCCATCTCTGGGTTTCTGCCCTGCAAGCCCTTTGCCCCGATTTGCATAAACGTCAGTCGGTCAATTGAGCTCTGGAAATGAATCCACGCAAATTCACTTGGAATTTTGTATAAGACCGAAGGATTTTATTCTTCCATAGTTGCGTTGTCATTATGCCAGGCCTGTAGTTCCAGCACTTCTGAATGCCCTCGAGACTACATTTCTTTCTTTCTTTTACTCCCGATGAATACCGATCGCGATGATGTACCGGAATACCCAAGCTGCAGGTCTGAGAATTCTTTTCCTATCGAGGATCCTAAGGCACTGACAAGGCGATGCCAGCGAGGATAATTGGTTTGTCGGTTACAGAGAACAAGAGACAGAAGAAAAGAAAGCCAGGCTGCAACGGAGGTACTACTACTTCCCGATCGGAACAGATCCGGAAGCGCATCTCTCGACGAGAACATCCCCGGCCAACTAAACTCTGCAGTTGGAAAATCCCGTAAAGAAAAAGAGATAGACGAAAAGCTATTGATTTTCTTCTTTTTTTCCCTTATTAAACGGAGATTCGTTCACGCTCCAATTCCAAAGAAAGGCTCTCAGGGATCAATGATGAATAGACCGTACATATAATAGAATTTTAAAGTCAATTAATTTTTATCTGAGCTTTCTCACCAATCACTATATGCATGAAAAGTATGCATACCATTCTATTTCAACTAGAACGTAATTTAATATACATATCTCAAGTAAAATGGCATTAACACTGCAACAGTTTCGAAATTTTTTTGCACTTCGCTCTTCCCCTATTCTATTTAGGATTTTTAAGGGTTGATGTCGTTTACTAATTAATGAGAATTGAAGTGGCGTCTGGCAATTCGTCACATTTGATGATTCATCGCTGTCGTCGATTCAAACGTTGCGCGACTTCGTTACACACTTTCTCTTGGTTTCGGTTTCGGAGTAGTGCGTTTTTGGGGAGGGTGCATCAGATATCGCCCATTACAGGAAACGGAGGGTGCGTCCTGTTCTATCTGTTATGGGCTCGGTCTTCTCTCCATAGGACGAGACAGGCGTGTGATCCACTGGCCAAGTTGGCGATGAATTTATGAATTTATTCTAGGTACCGTTTCTGCGAATGACTGCTGGGCTCTCGTGTCAAGGGTGCATGATAAATAAGGTCTCTTGGTATAAGCACGATATGTCCTATCCGCTGAGTAGCGAACCTGCATCACATACCTAATGTTACCGATCCTCGTGACTTGAACGGATCAGCTCCAGAAGTATATGAGATAACTCAAGGTATTGTCTCTGGCATTCAATATTAACAGTCGTCACCCTCAATCACGAGTCATGGTTATTCATGTTCACTACTGTCACTCTCACTTTCAGGCACTTTTCGTTCTCATTAATTATTTCGCCATTCACATTGGAATTGAAATTTTACATCCGACAACGAGCGTTGCATCGTTTTGATATTTGATGGCAAAGCTTCGGGATTTTAAAGGAATTTGCGAGAGTGAAAGAGTTTTAGGTTTTTATGGCTGGTTTGTAATAAGTAGAAATCCGTCCATTTTCTATAATTCCAGCTAACGATTCATGGCCTCCAGGGTAGCGATGGTACTTACGCAGCAACGCTCTTTATTTGATTTTTCCTGCAACTGATTCTCCAAACATGTAAAGCTTTCACCGCATTTAAATAAAACCAGCCGTTTTCACTGTGACTATAGTAAATGTATGTGTATACTAGATAGAACCTATTCAAGCAATCTTTTCGGCTCCTCTAAAAACCGTCTCTTGACTCCTTTCGGTGGCTTATGAAATGGCATCCTACCAAACCAGTAATTCGCAACGTAGTAAAGAAACATTTATGGAATGAATTTTACAGGTACTTCCGACTGCGATCGAAAAATTCGCGAGTTTCCGACATATTAAATCCGTTTTTAGGTCACATGTACAGCAGGCAATTCCTATGTTATATCTAGAATATGCTGTCATTCGTATTACATAAACAGTTTTTACGTAGCATTTTCACTTCAATCAAAATTTCGCCCCTCTACTCGGTAATTTCTGAGCATCGGTAATTACTGAGCATCCCGGCTGAGAGTGGTACAGTAGCTCAAGAAAATCGAAGTATTGCTGCATCGCAACAGCGCCAGTGGAGTTTTCGAACGTTTTTCAAAACTGAATATAAACTCTCATAAGCCCCCATAATGCCGGTTTGAGGAAAATTTACTATGCCGACATTGTGAAGATCATAGCCAATCGTATGACAAATGTTAATTTTTCCCACACTAAATCTCGATTTCTGTCGTTTAAATTCCATAAAAATATTCGATCAAAAACGCATGTGAATTAATACTGAGCGCTCCAGCTCCGTTTTCTCTGTGCACCTATGACAGTATCTAACTGTCACCGTATGTACCTTCGGTATTGAGCAGACGCCGATCTTTCACGGTATGCCTGCAAGTTCCCGAATCTAAACCAACGCGAAGGCATGCCGATGAAATGTCTCGTTGTCTATTTCTCTGTTTCTATCTCTATCTGTCCCTTTCTGTTTTGTGTTGTTTGGGAAAGGGCTTCAGGGCTCGTACACTCGGAGTATGCGATTCGGTGGCTTTACAGTTCTCGAATACTCGAGTTACAGAAGCCAACATTATCCACGCAGCTCTTGCGCATCCGCAATAAGGGATTTATTTGCCTCAGTACTTACGACTCTATGCTAATTAGCGACAGCTCTGTAACTCTCTCGTGTAACAAAAACGACCTTTCATTCAGAACCACAAATTTAGAGTATATCATTTATTCTCGTAGATTTGAATTTAATTTCCGGTTATTCATTGAGCATAACGAAGTAGTTTGAGAAAAGAGTCGTGGAGACTGCAATATAAATAACTGTAGATAGTGCAGCCGATGCTAATGTACGTTTGGAATATAACAATAGGAATAGTACAACGAATAAAGCAGAGAGCTCACTAAATCGATATTTTCCTTGCTAAAAATATACAGAATTGTACAGAAATGGAATGATGATGGGTATTTATAGAAAGGTACGATCGAAGAGTACATTCACATAGACCCGTCTCAAATTATGTACAGCGCATACACAATCCCATACACATATCCAGCCGAGGACTCGAATAAAATAAAATCTCCTCGACAAAGAGCTATTTCCATCGATATACGTTTGAAAAATAAAAGCAAAACGTTGTAACGAGTAAGTCCGGGGTCCACGCATCCCGTACAACGAAAGCCTCTCGAAGCAGGGCACGTATTTTATTCCTCACTCACACCACCGTCGAGTTTCCTCACCCCTCAGCCCTGGCCCTCTCGATTTAATCCGCCATTATGAAATGTACTGACGTCTGACGGCAGCGGACAGGTATCGGAAATGACGGACGGAAATTAAACCGATTCGCGGGGGAGAGAGAAATATAGTGACGGCGAATGTTCTCTCCGTCGACGCTCCTTTCTCCGTTTCGACGGTTCTGAAATACGCCGCCCACGTTGCATCGAACTGCAACCCTTCTCAATGCCCTTCCCTTTCGTTTTTTCGTGTATTCTCTCTGATCACGATTTTTTACCGTTTTCCATTTTTATCAAATGATCGGCCGCAGTGAGAGCAGTTGTGGTTGAAAGAGAAACGCGAATAGAATGTTTGAATGATTCCGATTTAGCAAGATTAAACGCTCGGTGATGATCGATTTACGTACATTTGAATGAGGCGTGTTAATCCTAAAAAACGCAACCAAGCAATGCAACAAATTCTGCAGATCGTTCATTGCAGTATTTGTTAGGCTTGTAAACAGAATAAATTAACCCGAAATTCTAGGCTCGAAAGGCATCTAGTAATAATTCCCAATATATATACGAAAAAGTATGCCTCTTTCACAGATTTTAGCGATCGTTATCCATATATGGAATAATGTAGAATACCATTATAGTATAGGTGCACCTAAAGGCCATAGCGGCATCAACCTCATCCTCGGTACCGCGTATCCACACCGGGTTGCCATGGATATAAGCCAGACGAGCTGTCTCTAATGGAGACGAATCTCTCCAGTCGCGATGAGAGATGTAGTACGATGTTTACAAATACCTCCTCTCATCGTTTTAGCAGTCCGTGTAACCGTGTGTGCCAAAGAAAATCTTGACGTACGGATGGGTATCTAAATGTTACCTTCGAAAAAAATTCTCCTGAGTTTTCAAGAAATGTATACTTATGAAGTTATGATATGCATATCCCAAAACTGATACGGAAGTAAAATTGATCATTAGACGAAAATGACGACGAGGGTTGATGTAAATTTCTAAGCAATCTTAACACTGTGTGCGGTGAGATATAAATAGAAACAAGAAAGTGCTTCAAAATTGAAGTAGGGGAGACAAGGGCAAAACGAGCTTTCGCATAAAAAATGTAGATGCGAACAGAAACAAAATGCAAAGTAAGATCGAGTGCAAACATCGGGTTGTCACGAACTTCGAAAATCATCGTCGAATTTCTTGATTTTACCCGTTATATGTTTTTAAAGTGATGGCCCGTTTTTCACCGGTACCCCAATTTGCCCCGGTCTCCCCTATATGTCATCATACGTATTTCTCTCCACGCAGCCTTCTGAAATGACTCGACACTAACATTTCATACTCTGAGTGCAGATGTCTGCAGCTCCAGCTGCACCACTTACTCCGGGTATTGACTAGCTGACTTGTTCTGTCCGTGTTGTATATGTAGTCGCGCCAAGCTGTCATCACTTGGGGGAATAAGCCACTTTTTTCCAGCTGACAGTCAAAGTTTCCTATGCACTGGTTGGTGATGCAGCCCATGTATGTATATCATATTTGTAACAAGCATGAACCAAACGTAGTGTATGAAGTGCGGATAGGTCGAATGGATAGGTCGGTATGTGTTAGGCTGAGAGGCCAGCCAAATCAAATGGTTATACAAATCGATCGGCAACACCCTCTCATCGACCTGAGGATGGCCTCGTGTCGACAGTACTGACCACCACTATCACGCCACCACCGCTATGACAGGCATGGAAAGCTGGAGTTTCACCATACTACCAACACCAACAAAACAGTTCTATCGAGAGCCACGACTACCATATCATCATCCGCACCCTTCGCCCTCCGTGTAGAATCGTTCGTCGGGGGTGGCTATTTACAAACGTAATAGGGCGTAGCGGAGCAGTCATCAGCTGATTGACGGGAGGACGAAGGGTTCGCACCGGCTACGCCGAATATAAAAGCATCGTTTTATCGAACGAACTTGACGACTAACAGGCCGCGAAACTCAAAGCTGTGGCCGAGTGAGTGATCGTGTTTGTCCGTCTATCAATGATGCGGACGGACAATGTCGAAATTCTCGATGCGCTTTTGGAAAAACGATGGCGACGAAGACCTCACACCTCGCATCATCGTCTCGTCAATCAATAAGTGTTCTATCCGTTTCAGTTGAACGAATAGCTCGCTTTATTTTTCGCTCGAGATATCTATTTATAACAAAACGTTGCATTTTCCGTTTAAGAGAAACTCACGCTTCGTTTATTCGGGACAGTGTCCAGATCCATTGATAGCTTTTATATGTATCTCTTCTGTCTGCTTCATATACGAATGCAATGCTGATATGGTCTGGGATTGTACCGATATAGCCAGGATATAAAATAGTTAAATTGTGCGCGTACAATTGTTCGAATCGACATACACTTGGTTATGCAAACGAGAATATCGTGCTCGATGATTCATAGCGACTGGTTCGATGATGGGGAAATCTAATTTAGCCGCCAATTAACTCGTTATAGAGCTGCTGCTGATGAATACAATTCCTCTGTATAATGTGGTATAGACATGGGAACAAATATTTTTTTTTCACTGTATGGAATATGTATTCATTCCGATAATATATTGATGAGGTATTCAGAGAGATTAAATGATAACCTATTATTTCGGTGAATATGCGTTCTTTATGTATTCTGCCATATCGATGCCCATACATTTTTCGAGTCATTATGGAATCATGAGTGTTATGAGGCAATGAAACCGAGAATCACGCGAGGTATTATTAGTTTATGTAAATTGAAATGAGGCCAGCGATGACGATTTGGTGATTTTGATGCATGACGAATGCAAAATTTAGTTAGGATCTATATTCGGCAAATGCTAATTTTCATGGAAATGTGAATAAGTAGAAAATTGGGATTATTTGCAGAAATTCGTATAGATTTAACTGATTACTGATCTGTTATACCGGTATTCATTTTCGACAGTTCGATGAAAGAGAATTTGAAAATTTCACCAGAAATCGGTGAAATTGAGCTGCTCACCACCCCAGGTCATTCGGTCGGGTATAGCAATAAATTTTATGATTGCAGTATAATATACTTTTCGTGGAAATAAATCGAGTGAGTCTGAATGTTCGAATCCTGCACATAATATGGAATGAGTCATTCGTTACGCATTGCACTCGTCACGATAGTCCAGCGTCCGGTGACAGAATCGCGTGAGCCATTAGGAAAACACGATCGGTCGACGCGTGTACGTGTAATGTGGTCGTTCGAAATAAAAAAAAATATATACGAAAAGAAATAAACGAGAAAAACGAGAGCGAGCAGATTGATGGTAGGGCTCTCCGGTGTTCCGGACAGCAGCGTCACTGCCCCTTTCCGGTAGTCCGAATGCGTGTGTGCCAAAGTTTCCGCAACACAAATATAAAATCAGACTATAGAGTAGTCTCGTGACGTACGAGGGTGATCCGTCGATACGTGGGAGCGATCGACGAGAACGTCGACGTCCTCGTTACTCGTAACCATTAGTCAGTCGTTAAACCTCTTGGATAGTTTAACGATTGCGCGCGCGCCTATAACTGTCACCCCTAGTCGAATCCGGCCGATGACCTCTTAGCAGGAACTTGGCCACGCCTACGATTCATCAATCAATCTATCGTCGATAGGTAACAGTTAGCGCGATTATAGTAATATAGAAAAGAAAAAATACAAGTGGTAACAGAACAGAGTATTAGAAAGTAATTGGAACTATCATCATGCTGCGAGTAGCAACCAATTTTCTCCAGAAAATCTTGTAACTGCAGTTATTATTACTTTGAAATCGATTTTTTTATATCCCACAGTTTATTTAATATTAATTAGTTTGAACAAGTGACTCGCAGTGTCTATAATCTTACGCGGAGAGAAATGTTTAGTAACAATTACCCTGCTGTTTGATAATACCCTGCTGTTTGGAGGGACAAAATCCTTCGACATGATTTTTTTTCGAAGTATTTTCAAAGATAGGTTTGTAATTTTGACTACAAATTTCTTTCTGCGTATTACTTTTTATTAAGACCAGAATTATTTATCTGTATAACGAATGTTACTTTTCATTTTTAACTTTGTCCACCACCCTGAGTTCAACCCATCCATGTTACAAGTTTAATATCTACGTCGATCAATTGTGCGTAAACGGAGGCGTTCATCCGCTGTCCCAACATCCCTTTATGCATATCTATATGCGGACTAGACACATATATTCTAGTATGCATATATATTCTTTTCAAAGGGTGGGTAGAGGAGGTGGTCCGCTGGTGATGCTACGTTGCTATTATTCCGGCGTATTAGGCAAGAATTTAATAACGTGCCAATATGTTTCCCGGGAGAAACGACATCAACGTGGAGATGAAGGCAGAAGAGAGACGAGGTGAGGCTACGACAGCACCAGCGAACCAGCTGAGCCTAGAGTCTACTGCGTTATAAATCAACGTTGAGGTCCAGAGAAGCCACTGGATGCTGGGCATGACGAAAAACGCTTGAGGATAGGCCGTGGGCGTAACTGGATACGAATACCTGGTTTGCTGGTTCTCGTATCTCAACAATATATAGGTACATATAGTTCGCGCTTTCTCGTAGGCGGAAGGTCAACGTAATGGTAGTTATAATTAAAATTAATTATCCTTTCCTCGAGAACGTTCTATCCTTCATTCCTCTCCCCGCTCGTGTTTGTAGTAGGAAGTTTTCCACACGAGAACCTCCGATGTCAACGGAGCAACATCAGATTTCTGTTATACTCTCTGAACATGCAGAATTATGGAAAATTGAAAATGACAACGGAAACCGACCGAGTTAACGGGAAATAGCATAATGCAAATTTTTGTTCCATGCTTTTATTGCGGGATGCATGTTGTATGATTTATGTAGTATTCTCGAATTTCCATTTTCAGTCGCGTTAGTGGTGACTCGGAAGGTCTCGTTATTACGTTGCAAAAGTACGCTGAACTTTCACGGATATTTAGATCTCTAGACGAAGCATGGTCGATATTAAACGGTCGAGACGGTGACGAGGAAGTGAAGAGAGCTGAAAACGCGAGACCGAGCTCTTATCCTGAAGATCCTCGAGACTTCCGAGAGACGACGAAGCCTTTGGAAGGAAAGCAACGATGAGCAGAAAGCTTCCAGCTATATGGGATATTGAGACTCGAGAACAGGGTCACGGAGATGATGCTGCAGCAATTCTGCATACTGAAGAATAAGAGTCGGGAAAGTCTGACAATGAGATAACGGTGGAAACTGTTGTTGGAAATTCCAAACTTTTTCTTTCCAGCTTTCGCATAACTGTAGACTCCTGCTGAATGAATTTCATGCTGAGAACTTTTCACTATAAAGCGACTACGTTCAACGTGGTATGCTGGTAATTCACTCGGTGCCTTTGTAATACAGAACAATTGTTTCATCGTTGTATAATCTTTGAACTTTTGTTCTGTTGACGCGAAATATTACACGCCTGCACTTTGAATTGTAATTTATGGTCGATCAGCATGGATTTGCGTTAATCATAAGGGAAGAAAGCTCAAGCCCAACGAACTTTCTGTAAATTTAATAGTTTGAGATGCAGATTTGTTGAGACACAAAATTAGTTGGGATGCAATTTCTTACTGGACATTAGTGACATTTATTCATACTTTTTTATAATTGTTGACAAGTCAAATTTGGAAAACTTGATCAGAGACAACTTCATTCACTGTTCGGAGTGCAGAGTAATTGTCTCGTTATTGCATAATCGTTCAAGTTCCGTTGTCATGCCAGGCAATACAACTGTGTTGGATGTTGTGTTGTTATTCACGGAGGACGCGCTACGATTTGCGTGAATCATTAGCGGCTAATGGTCGGTCTCGAGAGTATAACGCTTTCTATATGTACGTCTTGGATCTCTGGATGCAGTTGCAAAACGAGGCAAACTGTACACCAGGACCTCAAGTTTCTCCTGACCGTAGTACGACGGCTCCTAATTGTTATCCAGGTCTGGAGAACACGAGATAGAACAACCAACTTTTATCGTCTTTTGAGTTGTCTGTGTTCCCGAGGTGGAAGATTAAGAAAACTAAACAGTTAAAAATGCTTTAACAGAGAAAAGTTTTCTCCTTCGATAAATCGGAGGAATATCGAGAATAGAAGTTTTATAGCATTGTTATATAACGACGTTGAAAAATTATTATATCGCCCGACGGATAATTATTTGTTGAAGTACCATTAAATCGGGAAGCAAGGGAGCTCGAAGAGAGTGGAACGCATTAAATTTAAGTCTTCAAGGGACTTTGAGGAGTCGTCGTTATTGAAAGATTGGCATGGAGTGAAAGGGGCGAATACGAGAGAACAGAACTCTCATCTCGAGAGGTACAACTACAAGAGAATTATAATAAAAGCAGAGTATATAATCCTGTATTTACAAAGCCATTATATGTATTCGAAACGTTTTTAGACAATCAGCTTAGTAAATTATAACTTGAATCGAGGTTATTTAAATCCCGCGTATTCTTCTCGGATGTAACTTTCATTCATTCTACACACAAGTCGATTGGGTCGAGAGAAAGCAGTAAAAAAGACCCTGGTACTCCATGTCTCTTGATAAAATCTTAAATATTTAATAACATCCGCATAATTAAAGTGAATTACTGAGAAGACTTACGAATGAAATACTCGATCAAGATAAACTATGATAATTTATCAATAACTTTGATGACTCAAATATACATAATATTGAGATTGATTTATCTCATGTAATGTTTTATCTTTACCTATATATAAGTAACTTTCTCATGCATAGAATTCCACGCATGCATGCGGGTCTCATTGAATTTCTTCTCTTCCTCTCAATTTATCCGGCAAGTGGCTGGCTCATCTCGACGCTGGTCCAGCCAGCAGCCAAACCAAATGTAAATGCTTGGAGAGTAGAATATCTTCTCTGCTATACGCGAACGATTTAGTGGCGATTGGTATGCGAGACTGGTATGATGAGGAAGAAAGAGAGAGAGAGAGAGAGAGAGAGAGAACAGAGTAAAAAAAGAACAAGAGAGAGGAAACGAGGTTCGGCCCGAGGGAGCAAGCTCCAGGTTTCTCGTAGACTGTGGCGTTGGCGGAGCCTCGTTCTCGACTCTTGCGATAGAGCGTAAAATGGGAGGGAGGGGGTGGGAAGATGAAAGGGGTAAAGGAGAGCAAGTCTGATGCGGCTTCCACGCTAGGGTGGGCCAGCAAGGTTTTGTTATTCCGTGTTTGCGACGTAGTAACCTACCCCTGGCGAGTCTGCTCGTTTTCTCTCTTCGCTCACCATCCCGCAACTCGCCCTACGGTAACCGCTCGGCTCCAGCATCCCATCCCATTCACCCTTCTCAAGTTTCCACAACGCGAATCTCCCTGCTTGCCTTGTAACATGGGATTCTCCGAAAACCACCGTACTTCATAGCCAACTAACCTACTGGCAGGCGACAGCATCTACAACCCCTTATTTGTTGCCAAGACTTGGTATACGATATATTCCACGAAGTAACTTATTCCTCAGGTAAATAGAAAACGAGTGGATGCACTTGGAATACGTAAATAGTTTCTTAGGTTTATGTCACTTAAAATTTTTCAACAGTTTTATCAGATCTTACAGGAAGAAAAAACTTGTGGAATCCTTATATAAAATCTTTGTTGACATTGAAGTGAAAATTATACTGAAAGAATGGGTTATAATTCTGCGATCTTTTTTGTTCGTCTATTACAAACAGAGCGTAATTTATAAGGATTCTGAATATGAATATGATTATTATT
>JABMBT010015204.1:0-24263 GCA_018906895.1 Odontocolon sp. PSUC_FEM 10030002
GATATTTCAACATTTATATTATTTTTTGTTTGTGTAATTCTCTTACTGATTTGACGGATTGGGAAATTTTTCAGGAAATCGGATTTTAACGTTTTGTTTTTATCGTTCCGTTTTCTTTTCATTTATATACAGTATTTTCATACACGTGGAAGAAACAGTTCAATATATTTTAGGAAGGCTGTTTTTCTTTTTTGAGGAATTATGGCGTTCGAAACATATATCTTTCTGCAATGTAGTAATGGATATGTTATTTTTTTCCTGTTTGTTCAACAGAGCCGACTAGTAGAAAGTACGTATTGCACAGAATGGCGTGGTCAAGACTCGGAATTCAAGAGAGATGGAGGCAGAAAAGGTCGGTGCTGGATCAAGTCGGAAAAGGAGAGAAATATCGCACATGAGAGAATATGGTCGTGCTCATTCCTCCCGCTAGAGATATCCAAGTGCTCTCGGTCTGATTTATCATCCAATATTTGAGTGCGGAGCTTTTCAATCAGAGTCGTAGTTTACACAACAGCCCGCGGCGCGAGCTTTCTCGATTTCGCAATGCTGAGCAGAGATCGAACCCGGTGCAGACGGAAGCAGAGACAAACAACCCCCCAACTACCCTCGATGCTATAGAGACTTCATTCTTTTTTCCTGCTCAATGCTCATCTCCCCTCTAACTATGATGGGAATCAAAGCTGGTTGGCCGATTCGTCAGAAAAATCTTCAGCATCCATTCCAAGCTGTACTAACATCGAGTGTTCTCGATTCGATACGTCGAATTTTCTCTTTCGATGTCCAACCGCATCGAGACATGTAGTTTTGTTCAGGTCGTGCAGAAAGTATCGTCGTGTCATCAATTAGGCATTGCTTCTCCTCTTGATTCGTTATAGCTCAACTTCCGGTTCCGCTGCTGCACTCGCAATGTGACGAATGTCACGTAACAGATACGATGCACTTGAGCTCAAATGGTGCAGAAGAAAGCCTGTTGTATACTCAAGTAGTCTGAATGACTGACCATGAAACTCGAAGATCGCCCCTTTAATTAATTATGGCTTTTCTTATTTTGGACAGTTATTTCAGGAGACAAAGAAATGAAATTAAATATTGCTCTGGCGCTGTTTTTAACGTCTATTATTCGTGCGAACATTAACTAAGTTGGAAAACGAGCAGAACCCAATGTGGGAGGGTGGTAAATTAATTATGTAGGTTAGTGGAGAACACGCGAAGTGAATGGCGCTTGAGTACCCGATGTCGACAGTTGCGGATAAGCAACAGCCAGTGCCAGAGCCAGGCCTGCGCTTCGCGTATACCTGATCCCGTTTCGCAAAGTAAACACACAATTCACGTTTAGCTCACCTCCGCAAAGTGGATACCGAGGGTGGGTTTCTCTACTACACAAGATGGGACGAAAGCAAAGAAGGAAGGGGGCCAGAACTACGATAGAACCAGAGCAAAGCTGACAGGGAAGTTTCACCAAAGTAAACTCGAGTCTGGAAAGAATGCTTCATTACGCGGGTGAAGGCAGCCGGGGATGGGTATGATCGTCGTCTTTACTACGACTGTTCACCACTCCCCGAAATCTCACAAGAATATGTTTCATCGTTGCAAAAGATCAATTGATCAGTTATTCTGAACACCACAATCTGATCAATCGACATAATTGCGATACAAAAAACTACCAAGCCCAGGACCGGCGTTTGGTCGAAGACGACTGAGTTGTTATCGAAATTGCTGTGTAGTGAAGTACATCTATAAATACGTTTCGAATTATAATATCTCTTTGCAATAGCAACGGTGCCGAGTTGTGTCAAATAGTAGCGACCCAAATATTGGATGACAGACGTAGATGTAACAACATGATTTTCCTCCGTTGGTGAAGATACACAACTTCAGCAAACTAGGTTAACTCGGTAACAAAAATACAACTGGTCAATATTGTATGCAGGACTCGTACCTGATACTCGACATATGACATGCTGGACGTAGGTATAACGGAGCCGTGCTCGCAGTCCTGGTACTGGCCTCTCGAAAATAATGTGCCACCTCGATGACAAGAACACCGGGGATAGCATAGGATATCACGTCGTGCCGGTGTTGAAGCGCGAAACGCGTCGCCGGAGCTCGCGATGAGTTGAGTTGGGTGGATGGTTGATGTCGCTGCTTCTACTAGCACTGTTACCAGAATGGAAGGAGGGTCGAATGTTCACTGGGACGCCAGGGAATAGGGACGTCAAAATATATAGCGGGACGCGCGCGACAAGGCAACGAAAAAATAAGGGGGAAATATGATAGTTGTGAAGGCAGCTATTTCACAGATGCGAACGAGAGACCGAGATAGTAATATGGGAGGGTGTGAAAGAGCAAAGGTGCAATTGCGGCAGACGCTTTCATGAACGTGAAGGTTTTGTGCACTACAGGAGGGTGATATTATACACCAACTTTCCCCTTCTTCCTATACCTACCTACCAGTTTCCTTCATAACCAAAACTTAGAGGAAATATGAGACACTCTGTAAGACATATTGTTCATCCGTTTCGCCTGACATACGTGAAAATTTATTATGTATGACTAAGAATGAGGTGAACATATATGTCGCATGGATTTTCTATTTGATTGTGAATGGACGTGACCGCTTTCAGTTCGATTTACTTCTGATCGCTATCTATCCAAGTCGATGAAAGTAGAATTTCAATTGCACACCACAAGATTTCTCGAAGATACTCTGCAGTAATCCTTTTATGTTCTTCCATGCAATCGATTAAACCACGATGAGAACAAAGTGGTGACCGGGGACATCAACTTTACATTAAGCCTATAACAATCTACTGGATTCGACTAGTACTTCACTGTAGTTGGTTTTCCCACCCTCACCACGAATTTTTTTCCGATGCCTCCCAATGTCAAAATTCTTCTTCCTGAAACTGGTCCAGTAGCATGCATTAGACTCCGAATCATCAGACAAGCTCAATTCGACTCTTCAACGCGGAAGTGTTGTACGCTGCGTTCGAACCCATCAACGCCACTCGCCGTATAGCCAGGAATTTTATTTCCTCGGTCGTAAATTATTTTTCAGTAATATCGTAGCACAGCCGGGCTGCTGACGGGTAGCTCGCACGAGCTTTCGCGTTATTATCAATCGACGTTGTCACTCGTACATCTCGACGTGAGAGCCGAGAGCGAGATAGAGAGATGGCGAGAGGAAAAAGCGTGATACTCGGGCTTTCGCACCGACGAGTGCTTTTTTCACCAAATTTTCCGTCCACTGGCTCATCGATTCGATGGCGCCCTCGCCGACAAAAAAAATGCATGGAGGGGTGGATGATTGTGTCGGTGAAAAAATGCTGGCTTTGTTTCGGATGGTATGGAAAAAAAGTGAGAGGTTACTATTAGGCGACGTATCATTTTATAGTTATGGCGTTGCTGGTAGATGTTTGCGAACTGCGTAGCGAGGGGTGGCCGGGAGTCTCGCTCGGTCGTCGACATCGTCGTCGTCGTCGTTGTCGTAGACGTCTCCGCGTTGTGGCAAAACGTACTGTAGCTACTGCTGTAGATCCCTGCTTAAAAGTACAAAGGTTGACACAGAAACACTCTTAGCCGAGGGTTCGGAGAGCTGTGAGATAAAGGGCCTCTGGCCTTTTAATAATGGTCTGGTGGTGGCGTTACAGGGCCTCTCGCGCAGCTAGTGCTTTCTTAAGGCAGAGGCGGCCGGGTAAAGTGCCGTTGGTACAGTGCTCCCGGCAATATCTTCCGATTACGGCTAAGTAAAGCCCCAACCTTAACTTTCCACCTAACCAAGGAAACCGAGGTCCCGGGCCGCGCAGACTCTCTTACTACTGCTGTTGCTACTATTACCAACCTACCACTGCTACAACTACTTCACCACCGCTAAATCCGATAAGACGGCAAAACCCTCGTTCCTTCGTCAAAATTGCAATCAAGCTGCAATCGTAAACGAAACTATACGAGAGAGCTATAACCACCATGGGAGTATCAAGAATTCTCCAGTGTTGTGTCAATTGATTACAGAAGGTTATAAATATAAGAACTCGCTATTAACTGCTTCCTCTGATCCTCAGTTCTCTGCGAGCTTTTTGCTCCAAATTACTAGCTCTTCACAAAGAAAAAGAGGAAACGGAGAGCCAAGAGTGCATCGAAAAGGACGGTGTGCTGGGTTGAGCAGAATCTAATGCCGGCCAGCAGGATGAATGGCGGTAATTTATTCTAATTGGCTAAAGCGCCGCCATTAATAAGCAATCCACGATGCGGCGCACGTTACTTTCGTTGAGAAAGTAGTCTCGGAGTTAGGGATGCGAATGAGGGAGAAGAGAAAGGCAGAGGTCTGAGCGCAAGAGAACAGGGGATGAAAAGGGAGCCAGCATGACCAGAAAGGAGGCTCTAGCGCGTTGGTGAAAGAGGGCTGCCGGATCTTAATAGAGCTTATTACTCTCCCCGTGGTCCACCCCCCTCGCACCCGCACTCGCATCTGATATATTTCCTCTATTTTTCGCCCCGCGGGGAAATCAAGCGCGTAATAGGACATAATTAGTTACAGCCTCCTCCTATTCGTAACTTAGACGTGCATTATGCGCAATCAAGGTGACGAAGTGGTGCCAGCGGTAGAACTACTTTTGCCTCGGGAGTGAATACACCCCGATACTTGAGCTAACGACCTCAGTGCGAACTCCGACGAAACTACTGGTACAATTATTCTCCACGATGTATCTCTGTCTACCTTGGTCTTTTATCGCTCTGTCATCATACTTCATTCTAATAGAGCCGAAAACAAAACAAACAAACCAATTGAAAATTGGTTGATAAAACTTTGTCTAAATCTGGTGGCAGTAGACCACACCTAGACAACTAACTATAGGGTCACTGTTTCTCTTCATAGAAACTAAATCTGGAAGGGGATGGTTTTACTATATGGATGCTGAAGTGCGATATCGTCTGCGGTTTTGGGTTATCGGCCGGACGTTAGGGGCTGGTGACGTCTCTGGTAGACGGGCATCTTATCGAGGGGGCGATGGTCGTGAGAGAACGGGTTCTCGTGGGGGGATGGTGAAGAAGGTGCACATAACGTATGGAGCAGACGTCGATACGCGAGGGTTACTAGAGCGTATATGGCGCGAGCAATGGAGACGACATTCTCTTGGGACACTCTCAATTGCCTCGTCCCGCAATTATACGTTTGAGTGGAGCCACTAACGGCGTTAATACGGGCTGGATTTCGAGAGCAGAGAAGATACTATACCCGCGAGCCTCTTGTCCAGGCGCGACGGTGGGGTATAATACAATCGAGGACTCTGATCCGGATGAAAGATTGTTGGTAACGTTAACGCACTAAGTAAACTCTATATTCACCTGCCTTCGCACATTCGATGTACTTACGGCGCGTTTATATGTTAATGCTACTTCTAGATCAGACCGTTGTTGTTGGGGTTCTTGAACCCCGAATGAAATCAATATTGTTGCTCGGTATAACATGTAAGCAGCTCTGAAGTGTATCGATGCAGGCAAATAGTCATTTCTTAAAATGGATCATGCAATGCACCCTCCCATACTAGTCCTCACGTATAGTTCTCCCACTGTTGCACTTTACCACAAACGCACCACGACTGGAAAAAGTTTTTCAATCGATCGAATGTGAAACAAAGAGAGAGATTAAGGGAACTAAAACTCTACTGCCACGGGTCACCAAAGGTCACGTAGCATCAAGGGTTTGTAATTTTCATAATCGAAAGTGCTGTCCAATTGTTGTGAAACTTTTTATGGTATTTATTCAATCTATTCGGTGCTCTGCAACTTAACGTTTTACATATTCTTATGTTAGAAAGATAATTCTTTGAAAACAAGCTCATCAATCGCATCGCAAAGTCGCAGTAATTCAGACACGACGAACGGTAACGAAGGTCATTATATTTGTTAGTGAAATGGGTAAAGGAAAAAAATAATACCGGAGATTCCAGGACCATAGTAATGGCGTCGTTGCCGGAAGCGGAGTGGATGCCGGGAATGGGAGAAAGTCGAGTGAGAGCGCGTGAGTGAGAGAGAAGTTGAGAGCGAGAGAGCCTCGCGGGTACCCTTCTGCCGGATTGAGATAGCATAATGACAGCATTTACGGCGAGACTTATCCACCACTGGCGCACCCACCAGCTACCCCCTCTGGTGTCTCTCCACCCCGGTTGAGCCGGGTTGCGTGCCTCTCGAGCTCGATACGTGGCTTCAGCTAAAGCTAATTTAGATTCGTTGCTGTAGACTGCTATACCGTGTGCGCGTGGATGTAAACTGTAGGACGGCTATAGAACGCAGCCCTTGGTCTGGGATCCGCTCGGGTCTCCGCTATAAAAGTGAAGGAAAAAAGAAACCAATGATCCCACCTTTTCGCAACAACGAGCAGAGCCGAGTTTTCCATAGAGCCCGGTTCGGTCTTTCTGCTCGTCGGTACTCGTAATTTTGTCGAGATCACCCCCATGAAACTATTTACCACGCTCATTCACCCAGCAGTCTGGTTTCAGCTAAGTCGATTCTCAATCTCTGGGTTTTCCAGACGACTGTAGTCTGCTTAAAGATACAGGAAAGGGAGTTGGCCTACTACTTTATAGACGTTTGCTCGAGATGTTGGTATACCGGATGCCAAAAACGACGATTCTGAAGTGCAAGTAGAAGAGCACAAACTCGAACCCCTCGTCATCGCCGTCGGGGGTTGACGTTCTTCGTTGTGTTCGTCGAAGCTTTCACATACGAGAGACCAACAAAAGCGGAACTGCCGCGACATTCTGCACACACCAATATCTACTATCACTACGAAGCTGAGCTGAGAGCGTCAACAGCAACGTGTACGTCACACGATCGTCCTCCCGTTTACCAACACCAGCGACTAACGGCGAATGTAAACATCTCTGCGGGTCTCGAGTGAATCGGTAGGCGGATGGACGGGATGGCTCTGCCGCACCGGGATGGTCGCGTGAGTGCGTCCTGAGTACGGCCGGCTAGATGGATCCATTGTGCTCGCGGGGCCGAACTTGGAACATTGGAAGTCGTAGAGGAAAGCAGAGAGCCCCCATGGAACATCCCCAGCTCGCACGGTCATGAGAGTTTCGAGAGCTAGGAAGAACCGAGCCGAGAGGAAATCGTATCTACGTATACTACAAGTGCTACGCGCACGAGGGAAAATGTATTCTGCGAGGTTGACGTAGCTCCCATGCATCCACGTGTAGTCGTACTAGTGTAATAGACGTCGAAGAGACAGAAAAAAAGAATGATCCGGTTCGGTGGGTCAAAAATGACACGCGAATCATTTTTTTTTTTTTTTTTATTTAACTCTCTGTTGTTATTGTATTTCACTCTGTTGTTATCACGAGTACGTTAAGAATTTCACTTCTCGGTCATGTTGCAGTCGTTTTCAGCTTTAGATAAACTGAATTTGTTTAAATGCAGATGTATCAGATATATGGGCCCGATTTTTCGTAACCATAATTTGCTTAGTCGAACAATCATCGAAAAAAAAAAAAAAATCTTTTGCTTCAGGCGAAAACCATGTGCAACTGGCTAATAGACAATTTTCCAGCGGACATACTACCCTCGGGTGCTGTCAAAAATTGGTCCTGAATGACGAGTCTGAACGATTACACGCCGACTACGCCGATAAGTGCGCGTAATCATGCAAATTAAATTACTGGCTCGCCCGTTGGCGAAACGCACCAACTATCGAACGAACCTCTCTCGTGTAACCCTCTCTCATCCCCTAGACCATTCCGTCAAGAGAATTTGTATATTTAAATTTACAGCGGCGAGAGTCAAACGTATGCATTCCAGCGATCATTACGAGTAATGGATATCGGAATTGATACCGGAACTCGAACGCATTCGAAAAATACGAGTAAAGCGCGTCCGGACGTGCGTGCTTGTAGAACGCGCATAGAGAGAACCTGATGGCTACGAACAAACGCTATCCTTTTCCCTCCCCGAACTCACGATCCTCCGCATGGAGCCAGCATTGCACACGGATCCCTCACATTCCAACCCCGAATACCGGCGCGACCATTGTGGCGGGTTGATTTCCATGCACCGGTTCCGCCGCTGCATTTATCTCGCACACCCGAGCATGCGACGATTCAGACGAAATCGCTACACTCTACTATTGTACACAGTACTCTCCCGAATTTGCATCGCGTACTTCTTCCACGCTTTTGCTCATACAGGACCTGCTCCAGTGAATTCTCGAAAATTGTTTTAGCAAATTCTTGATTCATGCGTTATTTTTCATTTTCCCATATGTTTTAATAAAATGTATGTACTTATAGAAAGTGTAAACGAATCTAAACAATTTGGACTAACGGTAGACGGTTCAGTTGAGATGGTTGCGAACACTCGAATCTCTCGGCATAGAAACCGGAGGCAATCAGAAAAGCGGCTCGAGTGGCGAGAGTGCGGAACCGTGCGAGCGGACGCACATGACAGCACCGGTGGTCGAAATGATGCTGGTTGGCTCGGGGTTGGCTGTTGGGGTATGAGAAAAATATAGTTGACTCTGGTCGCGCGGTACGAAGCGTAAAATAGGGTCGCGATGCGGTGCAGCAGCGCAGCGTCAGCCACTCCCAGCGGCTGCTGCTGCTGTTATTGTCCTCGCAGCCTCTAACAACCATAAAATTGTTTTACCGTTATATTTTCCCGGACGGACGTAATCCACGAGAGAGAAATAGCGAGCGAGCAAGCAACCGGCAAGGGGTTGCGAACAACCCACCCTACGTTTCCGGCCGAGCTCGATAGCCCGCTTGTCGGCGTTTATGGACGTCGGACACCGTGAGTCCTCGCCCACTCTCACTACCAGTACCGACGGCACTGACGCACACGTATCGCTATTAGCACCGCGAAGTAGTCGAAAATATTCTCATGGAAATACCCCGAACAATAGAAACAAGAGATTTTAACGAAAAGTTTAAACAGCTATAGCTTACGTATATTTACGCATAAATTACAAAAACTTACCTACAACCGCAGAAGCATACGGATCACAAGAAAAACTCGAGTTGGAAGACAAAAAATCTGCAGCCAGCTGCGAAATCGTCAAAACTTACCTGTAACAAGAAAAACAAAGAATTTCCATAAGAATTTTAGTCGGAATATATTACGGATTGAATTTTGAAATGATGACTAATATATAGTGGTGTTTCATAGAACTTCCGCCTTTCTTTTTGTAATGTCAGGTACCTGTCATTCGTGATTTTATTACGATATTATATTATGAGAATTTTCTCAACTCCCTTGACGGAGGCATCATCGGACGTGTCAAGAAGTTCTTGTGTCGTGGCATACCTTCCGTGTATGATGGAAACGCACGACGGGATCGACGTAATCTTCAGGTTCATTTGCGATTCATGAATTTGGCGAAGCACCCACCGTGACCTCGTTACGCTTCCATCCAGCTTTCCTCCTGTGTTGTATGAAAGAGTAAATGTGTGTGCACCGTTCACTGTGTGCTTGCGCTTGCGAACGTGACATGAACCGAAGAAGTTGAGATGAAAACGGTGAACGAATTCGAGGGAAAATCATCCGGGGAACGATAACGAGGTTGAGTACACGCAACACGGATAATCGATGGAAGCTTCTCTCTGTTTCGTACTTTAAGGGAGTGGGAGACGACGACGAAGGAAAGGGGTTGCTTGGCATATCTTTTCACCTAAGCCTCTCAAAGGAACCCTCTTGCTCATTGCCGTAGGAAGGAAGTCGACTCGCTAGAAGCGTCTTATTTAAAAGTTTGTATCGTGAAGAAGAAAATTGAGGAGGACAGCGGGAGAACAGAAATGGTATAAAAGTACACAGTGGTGGATGGACGATCAGAAGGGTGGAGAGAAAGGCACAGAAAGAGTGACAGAGAGTCCCTCTAAATTGTCCTCGAAGATTCCGGAGAGGGGAACGAGTGGCAAGGGCAAAACGTGCCGCGGGTCCGCGTCTAGTAATTTATCGTCGCTATAGAGAGAACGGAGCAGGGTATAGGATAGAGTAAAATAGCAGTGAAAAAAAATAAAAATAGGGAATGAATCGTGCCTTAATGAAAAACCATTCACAAATTCCTGTCTGAATCGTCGGAGGCATCTTTTAGCTTCTTTACGTTGACGCTGCGACAGCTCCGGAAACCAGCAACACAAGGCAACGCAGTCGCGATATCGAGACGACGTTTTTGACCTCACCCTCTACTACTGAACGTGAACGGTGTCCTTCGAGATCCTCGAGTATCTCTCGAGGCTCGAACCTCTCGGATCTCGAATCTTGTAGAGCTCTTTCCAAGAGTCCTTTCTTCTCTACGAGTGTCTCGCAGTGGGAACGATTTTTCTCTTGAAGAGTTGCTAATGCTTAAGATTCTCGTGAGGAATGGCCGCAGTAATAAAATACTGAGGTGTTACGCTCCGGGATCTATTACGCGCATTAAGGGGTTTGCAATTGCGGAAGTAAATCATCAGCGGGAATCATTCGCTGACCTTTTGAAGATCATCGAGTTGTAGTCATAAACGGAAAAGGGTGTGTAGTGTAAATAAAACAGCTGGTGGTCGTAGAGGCCAAAGAACTTGATGTCCCGGTATGAGCACGAGTGGGACAATCTCCACTATGCTGGGGTGAACGACGATGGAGGTAACGTCTACTGTGAAGAGGAGCAATCAAGATCACGAACCCCGGCACTCAACGCCGAAAGCAAGGAGACGCGTTTCCGAAACACGAACCTGATGGCTTCGGTCAATCCTCCTTCGTCTAATTTCATTATCCAATTGGCGGACCCCTCAACGCCCTGACGAAAGCTCGTTGACCCTAAATGAGTTTTTGTCTGTGACAGACAGTAGCAGGTTGAAGACTGGGGTTACTCCTTCGTCTCTAACTTAGGTTTGAAATGGGGGGCGGGGTGGTTTAGAGAAGCTGATGAGTTTTTGGAAGCTCGCAGAAACTCTGACCGCAAAACGAAACGTAGGCTGTCAGTGAGCTTGTCTGCTGATGGCGAGTGGTGTGGAAGGGTCAATGGAAGAGAACGGCAACGAATAAGAGAGAAGAGCGGGAGACTTGATCATGGGTAGGCGCCCAGTAACGAGAAGCGTGTTCATTTAGCGTGTTTGTTCTTGCTCCGGCCCCACGGGCAGGAGAACATTGATGTTGTGACTTGATTATACCCCATTCAGTGGCGTGTCTCTTGCACAAACCACCGGAGCAACGCCGCCGCAGAGAACCGAACGCAGCCGCCAGGCAGACGTTGTGTGCCCAGACTTCGAGGACTGTCAACTGCATCTCTCTCCCGCTGACTTTCTTTTTCTCTCTATCTCTATTCGTTGCACTCTCCTGGGGATGGTGTGGCTTATGCGTAAATTATTCAAGATGATCGTTGCCTAAGCCAAAGCGCCAGATCCCGAGGAGCCTACTTTCTACACGACACTCTCGCCTTTCTCACTTTCTCGGATAATACCCGAGAACCAGACCAGCCAGACCGATAAGGATGCCGAGAGACGGCTTGCGACAATGTAGGACAATTTCGAGGCATCGGATGCCAACGATCTAAGCGTCACAAACCAATTTTGCGCATCCATTCCCATTTACCTCCAACGTAATGATAACTATCTCGTTACTGTGAAAGTTATGACGAATTTGATACGAGAGCAGAGAGAAAAGCCGGCACTGAAGGAATTCAGATCGTGAGTTTCCCCGTACCCTCAAACTACGTAATAACGATGTTAATGACTGACGGAGATGGTGTCTTGTCTCGGGGAATAGTTATACATATCTCATACCATCCCGTTAACGACATGCCCTTGTCCTTCGATGTCTTAAGAGCATGATTTCAACTCTGTGTTGTTAATCGATAGAGTTTCACCTCCAACGAAAAAAATACATGAAATTACCTCCATGTTAAAATTTCACGAACGAGATTGTCCGCACAAAATGCAAGAGTTTTTGAAAGAACACTTTTGAGATATTGGAAGAGAGAGACAAAGTAACGACGGATTGAAGAAGAGACGCGAAAGAGAGTGGATATCGGAGTGAATTGAATTTCGGTCAGTTCCTTTTATTTTCATTGGTGCTCTTCATTCTCTCCACTCTTCTATCCTAGCTCTGTTCCTATAGAATAGTTGGATCCTGCCGCTGCACGTTCGCCTCTTCTGCTTTGTTCAACCCCTCCGCCTCAGTTGGTTTTTCTCCTTGTAAGAGGTCTCGTCAATTAGCTAATTCCTTTGGCGAGACGGGACTCGCCTCCGACGGAATTACGACGTACCTTTTATTCGTTTCAACCTCTCGAACCTAGACAATGTAGACCGTACTCACTACTGCCTTCCTCTTCTTCGTCCTTACCCTCTACGAGTCTTGCCCCTGGGCTTGCGGAAACAGAAGCAGCAGGAGGCGCGCTTACTTCCGTTGTTTTCGTCCTTGTCGTCACTCCCGTGGCGTGCACGGTAGGCAACATGAACGCTCACGTAGACAATCGCGAAAGTCAGAGCGCACAATGGCTCGTAGTTTCCTTTGATGTATCTCCATCTGAAAACCGAAACAACGGGAAAGGAAGGGGCGCACGTGTCTCCTGCAGGCGAACTACGTATACGTCACGTCAAAGCGGTATCCTCAGCTTAATGGAATAAAACACCAACGACAGAGCTTCAAGGAAGAAAAGGATGAGGATAACGGCTTGAGAAACGATGAAGATAGAATGAGAGTTTCGCGGAAATTAGGTGCTCCGAGAGTTGATTTGGTAAGATCTGACGTAACCCGCTAAACAAGACAAAAGAATATTTGAGAAAGGAACAACTCATTATATCTTTCTCTCAAAGATGATTTTGTAACGAGACTGTGGCCTTCGACAGTGTATTCTCAATCGAAAAGTATATAGGGTAAAAGAAAACCAGTTTAGCGAATTAAAATGTAATGACTGAAAGATCTGAGAGATGAATATTATCGGAGGAATTTTAGGCACGAATCGTACGTATAATACAAGAGATCGAGAGTTGCCTTGATGAGGTTCAATTACTGAGCGCTGAATACGATGGTTTGGCAAAGGATAACTGCCGCCCGAAGCGACTCCATCCGTTTGCTTGGCTGCAGGGGAAGGATCGGGGATTGCAATACTAGTGAGGATGAGGCTTGCACACTGCCTTCTGACGTCCGAAGAGCATTACGTTGGAAGCAGCACTGTTACCACCCAACTTGACGAGAGAGCCCGGACTGACAGAAGAGTATGGGTAAGTAAAAGTAGTCGGCTCTAGCTGACTGTGGCACATGAATGTATGTGTTAGTATATAATGCTCCACCAGAGGGAAGATGCTTCAAGGAGGTGGGCGTGGAACCGCCAACGAACTGCTTCAGAAGCAAACCACAATAACCCTCCGAGAAAGGTCGAAACCTAACAGCACCGACGCAATATCATGATGTGTGAAATAGAGAAAGAGCTAGTCTGCGAAAGCGTACAAGTGTCGACATATGGCACGAAAGACGAAAGGCTGTACAGGCAAAGCCACGAACCTAGCATCAGAGCACTGAACAGATGTGCAGACTATCCGAACTCACCACTGTACTGTTAAGAGTTTGCTTTATGTCGAAGCTTACTTCGCGTGTCCAAGATGAAGGTAGTATAGAAGAAGTCTCCGATATTGTACACGTATACATAGTAGTATAGTATACGTCGTTGAATGGATTTCATTGGTTCACTTGCTTAGAGTACGCCGCAAAGGAAGAAAGAGAGAAAAATTCTCCTCGTCGTGGTCCAATTTACTGAGAATCCAAATAAGATAATTGCGATTATTCGCAGTCACTCGCGACGAAGAAAACGAGGAATGCAATCGATATTCCTAGGGTCTAATAGCAATACTGCTGTTGCACTGCATACCCTAGCGTAAAAAGTTCTGGTGAGGGTGGAGAGACTGGTGTAATTTCAAATTTGCGGTAACACTGGTGCGACGTGCACAGTTCCTATTAACAAATAAATAAATCACCCTTGCCTTGGCTGATTTACATCGTGGAATTTCACTTTGGGTCGACATGGTAATATTCAATCATGTGAGCACAACTCGCTTGTTGTTACTACCGGTGACCGTCCGGTACTGTATACTGAAGCTGTCAACACGGTTGGATAGCGGGCGAGTTGGTTGATACACGGCAAATTGAGACATATCGCTCGTACATTCTGCTCCTAACTATACGACTATAAGCCCAGTTGCTCGTTTATTCCGTCGACTATTTCGCCTTGGCACCGGCACACCAGAACACCACCTCTGATAGAAAAGCTTCGAGACTACCACCAGTACTTTTACGGTGGAGCACCAAACAACGAGACAGTCCCCTCTTTCTAATCAAGTTACTGTAGTAGATGGTAAGAGCAAAGTATCGTATTTTTTTCCCTTCCACAAAGGATACCTTTGTCCCTTTTGGCTCGTGAGCACCCAACCCATTTAGCTGCTACGCAGTTGCGCTTGGGACTCTGCAACAGGTATCAAGAGATGGTCTCGTCGTTGTCGTGTATAGAGGCTTTCTTTAACCTCACCTTCGAAACTCCTGGACTGTATGAGTTCTTATATAGCAACAGGGATTGCTCGGGACATACAAAAACTATCTAGCCATATGTGACAAAGATACTTATTTCAGATTGAAGAAAGCCACTAATGCAAAGTTAACAATCTAACAAAAGCATTCCGTTGTTCATGTAAGATTCCGTACAGGAATACGGGAAAAATGATTCCCATGATCGATAATTTCATATTCCGTGGCAGTTTGATGCAATCTACAATCATTAAAATAATTGTATAAACCGATATTCCGACATTGGTGATTGATTTTACAATGATCATATGTACTCCCCTTCTACATAACTAAAGAATTGATAGCTTCACTACTCAAGCTGCTTATTTGTTGTTCCGTGCTCCGATTTTAACTGGTTTTCGTTTCACATTGCACTGCCGTTTTGTTTCACTCCCCGATGCGAAGCAAAAGGTAAAACGGTCTATCGATAGCTCAATGAAGGCGATCCTTTGTGTGCAGCAACGTACGAAAAGCAGGAAGTGTTGCAACGATACAGAGCGCACAGAGCCTGCAGAGTAGTCCGCACCCCTTGGCTGATGTCGTATCCTGCTCTAACCAGCGCAAAACTCTCTGCCTCGAAACTTCAAAGAAAAAGCAGAAAGCCATTTGACTGGCTATCCTAACCATGCTTACCCCGTGTCGTTTGATTTGCGAAGAAATCCCAAGAAAGTGAGAAAAAGAAGGAAAAAAAAAGAAAAGCTTGTAAACGCGTCCAGACGTATAGCGTTAACGAGACGAAACGATCGGTGCTACATTGTGCAAAGGAAATCACTGACGAGCAATATTATTTTACCGACCTGGCGTTATATGGAAAGTGATGAGACCTACCGGCATGCCTCTGCCAAGACTTTCAACATACAGACAAGAATAGATTGAAGGGGGTGAGACATTATCGATTAGGGGTTATATTAAAACGGTGCTTACGATGTTTCAGAGTTGAATCTTCGCTAGTGGCACGAAGAAAACTTCTTCGTGTATTTCGCAACAAGTTTTGACATAGAACACCAACAATATTTCGAATATGAAACATCCGTGTAAGTTACATGAGCAGAATGGAAATTAGCAAAGACTGTGGAATATAAGATCTTCGTTTAAACATATACTTGTTTTGAAATATTACCCAACCATCTGAAAGAAAGGTCACGTTGAAAATCTATTCGCGTGAAAGCCTAAACCATACGGGTAGAAGGCAACCAAATTTAAAATTTGTTGTATTGTTTGTACACATCACGTATGACTATTCCGATGCCACTACAGGGAGGATTAAAAGTCGTATCAAACAATGGACGTGGATTACGTGGCCAATTTTTTTTTTAGAATAATGATTTATAAGAAAAGCTTTAAATACTTTACGGAACAATGGCATATACTTAGGTAAAGCTTTTTTTCTCATTAATGGTGTACGCCATGGATTGACGAACCAAAAAGAGCACCCCATTTAGATGATTAACGTGTGAAAAATAAAATCAGCTGTCGCGCAATGTGAAACCTGTGGCTGTTGGTGACTCTCAACATAAGGAAGACGCGTTCAGCATGGTACATGGGAATTTCGTAGTGTTTCCTCGAACTACAATTTTTTATCTTAAATAACGATTAGCCTCCACCATCGATTGCAAGGGCTCTCGCATCTAATATGCGCAGAAAAATCTTTGTAAATCTGATGGAATATTCATGAGACTTTAAATTCGTCGAGCTTGCAATTTTTTTTGCTCACGTTTCAAAATACGTCAGCCAGAAGAATGCTTTCAGTTTTAATCGTGTGCACTTGGCTATTTACCGACTTCGAGACTGTTTGAACAGAAATCTATGTGTATGTACCAACAGTACTATAAAGTCTCCAGTGGAAATTAGCAACAGGAGCGAGAGCTAACACCCAGCTTTGGGACTGTGTACGATTAAAATGTATAAGGGCGTTATGCATGAGAGAAACTTTAAGCGGGGTGGAATCTGGAACCTGGGATGTAAAATGAAAATCCTGGCTTAAGAGTCCCTGGGTATGAGCTCGTGGGGCACACAGAGAATACTCGCGTAAATCCTCTGAGAATTCTCGCCCCGCAAACCGCTCATCAAGTATCCATCCGTCCATTACGTCCATTATCATTATCACGCTAACGGGCGTTATTAAACTGGATATCCCGACGGGGTGCTTCTTGTGTGAAAATCTTTTTACCGATGGCTACCACGATGTCTTCAATACAGAACGAAAATCCAATCCCGAATATTGAAATGTCAAGCTGGTTCCATCAGTGGAGCTTTCATACACGAAATTTTGTATTTTTTCGCTAATGTTATATGAAAGATTTTTTTCTGGTTATTCTTTCACTTCCTTCCGTTCCAAAACATATGCACTTCCACTTGTTGGCAAACATATCCTGCATTTCCTGTGTTACATCGATGTCTTACTTCATTCCACGTACACTCCGAAGTCGAATTTTGCTAGTTCTCAGGACGTATTTGAAACTCTCTGATGTCTTTATTCTGTTATGATGGTAACGAGACACACCAAGTGGAAGTGAGCGCGAGTGAGGAGATGTAGAAGGAGCTTCTGGAAACAATCCTCATCCTCTTCTTAGAACAGCTCTGATGCTGTTCGCAAAGCCTCTCCTCTGCTGTTGGTTGTTCCCTACGACAATGCCGGCGAATTCCACAGAAACGAGTAGGCAAGAGCGTTCTGTAAACTTCGCGAACAACGCGACGGACCAGTAGGAGCTTTCCTTTTATCAAGCGGAGGCCTGCGAACTTGAGGGTTGAAACGTAGAAGCCGAGATTGAGGCAAAGCATGGAAAGCACGAGCCCTTGTCATTCAAGATGCTTCAACAATCCCTTTCAACGATACTAAGCGCGTTACGAATGTTCCTCAAACTATGACCGCAGCCATCTCGAGAAAGAAAATATCCAAAAAGAATGAGTGAAGAAATTTTTAACTATACCAATCCGAGATTAGATTCATTGTAGGCGCGACAGTTGCAAAATATTAGGTGAGTAGCAACGCCCGAATAGTAAATTGGCTTGAGGAAAATTGGTCTTGGCCTTTATCTGTTCTTTAGCGAGAGATCGAGACTCGAGACTGGCACTCGCGCAGCAGCAAAGTGGCGCGCAAAAGTGTTCACCCAAGTGAAAGGAAGAGAGAAGAGAGTGAAGATCTGGTGCGATAGGATATGGGAGAGTCGGTGGTGCTGGTGCTTCATCGTGAGGGAGAAAGGTAGTAGAGAGAGTTGAACGGACAAAGTGGTCGGGGGCTAGAGGCCAACCGGAAAAGCTCTCATTCCCCACAGTCCAATTTCAAGGGAGCTTTAAGCGCCCGTTTATAACCTTCTTGGTGTGTGAGGAGAGGGTAGGTAGAAGGGTGATCGTGGCGCGCGGCGCGTACTCCTGCGCCAGAAATGTGCAAGTCAAACAGCTTGACTCAGCGGTTTATCTACCGGCACACGCTCCTTCTCCCTCCTTCCTTCCTTCACAGCCTCTCCCCCTCGATTGCATGCATTTGCCTGGCTCTCTCGCGTACATGCATGACCACCTACACATTCACAGAGTCTCTGCTTCAAGCGATGCCTCTGCCCTCACCTCAGCTTTAAACCTTCCACACGAGTCAGAGAGCCCCAGAGCAGTTCCTGTAGTGATGTAGCGCAAGGTACACACCAACAAAGCCCACCTATGTATCTCATTCCCCCGGAGAAGGAACGCTGATCTCACTACAGCTTCGATATGCTTCAACGTCGTACGTGTATTTGTATATGTTGCACATGCAAAATAAATTCTCCGAAGAAACGGGTACAGCGCTTCTGGCGGGGTGCTGAACACGCTCTCAAAGGGGCTGCTCCAACATAGTTGCTTCGGCTCGATGAGCGAGGCCAACAGAACCACTACGATGTACCCACGGGTAGTACGTTCCCACCATAGATGTGCTACCAATAGATGTTTCTACTGTGAGCGAGCGAGAGTAAAAACGTTCTAGCCGCACCTTCGCCGTCGACGCCTCCTGAAATCTATTATTAAGCCGCACTAGAGGGACGCGTGCAGAGATAGAGAGAAAAGCTCCAAGTTTACGAGGTACGGTGTAAAGTATACGAGATTCGCAATCATAAAGGGCAGGCGACAAAAAAAAAAGACAGGAGCCGCTTGCATACCCTTTTGTTTCCTTTGTGGCACCGTTGTGGCAAAAGAGGACTTGCTGATGCGTCGAAAGACCGTTGATACAGGCATCTATCAATGAGATTATGGCTAGTGACATGAGTAGTAAAATTAAAAAAAAAACTCGTTTATCGATATTAATAAAGGTACAGATTAACAAACATATATGTCAATACGATAGAAAAAAAATTGATAATCATGAATTAAAAAAGATAATGTTGTGCCGCCCTAACTTAACCATCTTAACATCTTATAGTATATATTCAACGGAAGACCCTTGCAATAGGAAAGGTAGCAACTAGACTGTACACTACTGGGTTTTGGCATTTATACGTGTCACAGTATAGTTGATATAGGGACATACGTGTTTCTTGGAAAAGCTAACCCTCCACTGGCACTACGACCACCGCATCGAGGCAGCAGGATCGTAAATTCTCTTGCCAATTGAATCGGTCGTTGCGGGAGAAAAGTCCCTGTGTCAGGCGAAACCCCTACGTAAAAATGAGCCTGCTCTACAGCGACGGGCGAAACGCCTACCCGCCTGAATTTTTATATCCGCAGTTTTTCTATGCCGTAGTGAAAAGTATTTTTCACTCGTCCTTATATTCTCTTACGAGCGTCGAATCATAGGGGAGAAATACAAAATAATGACTCGTCTCGTTGTCTCGTATACCTGCAATATTCTGTATGAAACATTGCAATAATATTTATGCCGGTGCTGTCAGTGATGTATTTAGGTCAACGCGTCATTATTTTTTCTGCAAAATACGTAATAGGATGAGCGTGAACCGTAAGAGAGATAGATATAGATGAGGTTTTGTATTCGAACGAGATGACCAGAGATCGTAATTTTTTTCAATTTCGACCTAACTCGTTTCTACCTAGGACAACGAGAGAGGCTTTTATTATCCGACGATTTCCGGCTCACATTGTATCGAGTAATCCCCCTTTCGTATATCATCCAAAAACAAAGTGAAAATGCAAGAGAAACAAAAAGAAGGCCAATCCGCTGCTATAGCGCGAAGGTGATTGCATTCGGCGAATCGTGAGAGGATGGATCATATCAAGAGGATCGATGAAATTCCAAAACAAGAATAATCCCGAAAGCGTTATAACGAGTCAGCAACGCGAGCTGGGTTATCTAGTAGACAGAAACTCCTGCAGCAGTATCATGAAAGGAGATGGAGAAAAAGTAGAATAGTCGATGGACTGTTGGAAGAGATAGAATGAAGCCGCTAGGGAACCCCCCTAAGCAGCCCCGATCGTCGAAGCAGGGAATTGCAGGAACGGGGTGAAGTGGATGGCGTGGAAGAACTCTCTAGATGATAGTAGTGCGATCGTACTGGTTTTTGCGGATTTAATAACTTGGAGTTTAATTAACTACTGAAAGTCGTGATCGATTTCCGGGAGTACGCCGAGAGACTTTCCCATCTCTACCTTGATGCGGAGCTGCCGCTTGCCCATTTCTTTCTCACCAGCACCATCTCGAATACTTCAACTCGGTGCAGATATGGACCTGTGCATTACGAGTTGGACCAGCAATGGGATCTGGCAAGTGGAGTTTGCAGCAGCGGTACTGTAAAGTGTAATCCTCGGAGATTTGATGCCCCGGCTAAAAAATAATGCAGTCCGACACACAACCTGCAAAGGCAAGGGCAGGAAGGGGAGAGGGGAGAGTTGTTATTCGTTGAGGTATACGATCAGTGATCTCGAGGAACCTTGCCAAAAATATTGTGGAACTCTTGGTTTTAGCGGAATCGCGAACTCTTTGCAAACAACCCCCGAATTTACCTCCTGCCTCGCTGTTTCCGTCGTCTTGGGAAAACTTCTTTCAGCAGCGTAGAATACGAAACGTTATCTCTACTTGGGAGGCGGCTAGTATCCACCGGGGCTTATATGTGCTCACGACAAGTAAACTGTTCTACACACTGACAAATAATACTGCGAGTCAGCTAACATTGGTGACTGCGTAAGGAGCTTCGATTCGGAATGCAAACAAATCTGCTCCGTTACGGGGTCTCAGACCATTTATCATACTTTACACAAGGCTTCGCAATGTACCTGCAGTGCGAAGAAGAAAAGGGGGTGAAAAGGATGACTATATTCTGGAGAAACTGGAACAGTATAGGGAGCAAAGAAAACGCAATGAAGCTCTTGGTATGGGACGTAGGAGCGAGGCCCCAAGATAAGTTTCCTAAAGGAGACATTTTAATTACCGAGGGCCACCCATTCACTTGCAGTGTATTTTGCACAGTACACCTGCTGTTCGTGCGGGAGAGATTCGCCTGCGGTGTCGAGGTTCTTCCCGGTGTCGTCCTTCGTCGTAGTGAATCCTGTGCCATTTGTCTCTGGAGTTTACATAAAGGCAGTCCACCCTCTACGGTAACCTGCAGCTTTTAAAGCTCTGCATTGAGCCCTGTCTGATGTTCTAGCCATTTTCTTCATAAACTGAGGGGATAGCGATAGTGAAATCATGAAGCCCAGCGAGGAAGCGAGATAGAAAAGGTCCTCGTGATATGGCGTATTTGCGTAAGGCAGACGCAGTTGACATACGACAGAGATTGACTGGTTTTCAATAAAGCTTGAGCCCTACTATGGAACCCCATTTTATTCCTAGTGCACTTCGTCGCTTCAAATTTTACCTCGAAAATCAAACACAAACTGAACAATGACAAACTGTAGAATGGTAGCATCGCACTTTATCAAGATCAAGATTAACAATCATCGTTAATTTCTCAAAGATGATTAACTCTTATTCTTTTTTATTGGCATCTTTGAGAATCACGCGTACAAAGCTTTTAGACGACAAGCTAGGTCTTAGTCTCCTATTCAAGATAGTCTAATAAAGATAGAGCTTTGTGTGCGTTAATAGTATGTGCCTGTAATATGGGAACCACAGGGAACCATGCGTCTTCCCAATGGTGTTGGCAGTCTGCATGGATGTCTCGGTTGCCCTGGATTCTCTCGCTTACTCGCTTACTCTCTATTCGCCAGAGGGTCTAGCGCGTTCCCCTGGTACGTACGACGAAGCGTTGGGTACGTAGGACAGTTACGGATAATCAAGACTAACAGCTCCGGCTGATCCTTCAACCTTCTTCGTCACCATCCCTGCTGCGCAACCACTCTATATCTCAATTTATACGGCAATAACGTCACTTTAGCTGTGTGCGCGCAGGCGTCTAGTCGAGGCTCTCTTGCCTAGAATATCTCGCCATCGTCTTCTATACGTCCTTTTCGTCCTCTTACAGGTTCTCCGACGTTCCTTATCCTTCGACAGCCTTCCGCACAAGTTTCTCTTTGGCAGTAGTTCCATGCTCCTTCAGTGAGTGAAGCCAGCAAGTACGAGCGCTGGAAGCATTACGAGCGCACGGCCACAGGGTTCTGCTTCTCCTGGTTCTCCTCGTGGCCTACGAAACCCATCTCACGACCCTCCAGGGAGTCATGACGCTCTCGTGCTGGAGTACACGTAAGTATTACTGGCTTGAGCCACCGGAACAGCCGTAACGGGTTCGCCGGGAAGTGCAACTTCGAGCTCGACGATTCACCACCGCTAACACTAGCCACCAACCGGTATCAGAGAGTTTCGTACATTCTCTTACTGTGGACTTGAAAAATAGGCTCTCCATATCAACAACCGTACAATCACGGTACGTCAGAGTAAGAGAAAGATTGTAAACGATTACGGGGAGCGACTTCAGGTTGAATTACGTGAAAAAGTAGTAAGCGAGCAGGTTTACAGAGTTAATAATTGTTCGTCGTGTACAAGCGTCGTTTTACGTTATTTCTAGAACTCTTTTGGTACTTGCGGACGAAGCGTTTTTCTCATCATCCCTCTACAGTTCTCGACCATTGCGGTAATAGCCGCGAAAGTGCTTCACGTGGACAAAATACTTAGAGGCCCAGAACACCCGAGGAGTTTCAGGACGATAATAGCGTTTTCAAGATGGTCTGCGGGCACGGGATACCGATGAAGACGACGACTTCGTTACGCTATTGCTTCTACTGGGATATGAAAGCCAGCCGGACCAGCGATGCTGTATTGAACTTTCCATTCGAAACTGTAAGTATCATTAGGACTTCGTGAGCTGGAAAGCAAAAAGCATGAAGTGCTGATCAGACCGTGCACCAACAATACACCAGCAAACGCAGCTAATAGAACTTTGATGACAGTAGTGCCCGATTGGTATCATGATAAGAGCCCATAACATGAAAGTTCAATGCTCCTTCGATAGCACATCGTCCATTCATGTACAGACACGTACACACGACAGATTCGAGCAAACAAAACCGAAAAAAATGAAACTTTCACCTGATGGGCTACGTACCACCGTGATCCTCGTAATCTCTTTCTATCGCTGATTCGAGTGGAACAAACTTTTCCACATCGACATAATAATAATAATAATCCCATGGTCGCTTATATACTCGCGAAAAATATTCCTACCACGAATTTTGTGTAGTTCAACGAGGTATTCTCGATCCTCCGTAGAGACGAAGAATCGTACAAGAATTCCTTGGAATCGAATTTTGACCGACGGATATTAAGCCGGTTGGGATTAGGCTGGTTTCCAAATAGGGGAAAAAGTTTTTTCTCCCCACGTCAAGATTAACCTGTTATTTCTAAGATCACACAGCCTCCCGACAAACTATATACGCTAGACACATCACCCTGGAGGGGCGGCAACGGTGACATGGAACACAGAACAGGCAATACACTGGCATTTCGCGTCCGCAAACGTTCAGAATCCTAAAGCAGATGTTTCTATTTACACCCAAGGTGGCGGGTTTCGCGCATCTCTCGGATCGAACGATGGCGGAGAATCCGGCGGCGGACACTCTCGTTATTTTTACGATGATCGATCGTTGCAAAGGAGGACAGGGGATGAAACTGCGGCTGGAGTTGCCGGGATACTCCGCTCCGTGCTGTATATCGATAGGAAGGTGATTTATCAGGGAGGCGAAATGCGCCAGCAAGGGTTTGCATACGAAATTCTCAGAATTTCGAGACGCCCGCTTGGCTGGGGGTAGAAGGGATGCACGGGTGAGTAACAGGATCGAAATCCCGCTCCATACAAAGATTACGTGCATGCTGGAGTCCAACAAAACTATATGAGTATAGTGTCCGATTGGTTTAGCGGGTTAGAATTTTATTCTCACGAGTAAACACACGCGTTTTCACTGTTGTTTTCACTGTTGTTATAATCGATGGGCTTTCGAATTGACTTGAGAAAGGAATTGAACGATGTACGATGATATCCAATATATCTCTTTACTTTTTCCTTTTTTTCTCTGGTAATTGTTTTCGTTATTCCTTCACAAGTACTTATTTTTTATATAATAACTAGCATTTTATATAATAACTAGCAGCAAACTTATAAATAGTAGGACTTATAATTTGACGATTATTGTGATATATGATTTTGACGGGTGTTCATTCAATGCACGTACCTATAGGTATAGGGTAAAAGCGGGGAATATGGCCCCGCTCACTAAGATGGACCAGTGCATATCCATTCAATTGCGTTGTCGAAAAAATTTGAAACAAGCCACGCTTATTTATTCTGATGAGAGTGAGAGAGTGCAGCTCATACACCCAGCTCCGTTAT
>JABMBT010015314.1:0-15414 GCA_018906895.1 Odontocolon sp. PSUC_FEM 10030002
TACATATATATATATACGTATCTACCTTTGCGCGTACTCGTCTGCTCATACCTTACATTTCTATAAACAGGATAGTCTACCACTACATAAGCAGTGCACTTAAATTCCACGTCCAATTACGTTCATATTCATCTACGTAGGCTCGACCATACACGTATTTCGCCGCCAGTATTGCGTATGCATACATTTATGTACCATCTATGTGCGTTTGTCTATACCGAACTCTGTATTAGATTCTATACACATTCTGTTCGAATTTATGCATGAGCATGTGATGACTATATGAGCATATGTTCACTGCAGATTCCAAAAACATGTACATAATGTTGTATACCTGTAGATTTTTGAAGAATATATACTGCAATAATGGTACACACGGATTCCCTGTGTGCGTGTGTAATGCAGCAGGCTTGAGGTGTATTTGCCCCCATAGACATACTATATAGGATATATCTACTATATACAAATATATAGCACAGTCGCGTTTGCATGCACAGTAAATACGCGATCCACGTATCTCCTACGTGCTTTGCACCTGCAACACGTGCACACGTAAATGTATGCTTATAAGGTATTATATGGATGGAGCAGCATATTGTGTGGATGTCTTTTAATAATGCAAATCCATCGTTAGGTCATTGTCAAGCTTCCGTTGTTTAATCTACGATACAGTGAAACTTAGTATAGCAGGTTAATTCATTTCATTGTGCCAAAGATCCTATCAACCTAATAACTTTGATTCGTAAATCTCTGTACACTGGTCGCTCTATCATCTTTCCCTTATGCGTTGCATAAGCATATGTCGAGATGTAAACCAACATATCAAGCCCTTTACAGAGCCTTTTATGACTGCGTTAATGAATGTACTACCTGCACAATACATAATGCTCTGCTTATACACGTATTCGTACCAACTGCGTGTGTGCTTCAGCGATACAGAATTACGTATGTACATGCAATTAACTCGTACTCCAACACAGTACACATAAGTACACAACCTCTAAGCTGTGGGTACAAATGTGCGTAAATCCATAGAGTACATATATATATATACTTAGTCAGTCTACAATGGGAATCTACGAATATATGATCGTATGTGCCATCGTACGTGAAAATCAGTGACACGCACCAACACACGTGACATTCTGTGTACAGACACAGATGCACTGTCCAATAGGCCGAGGGTTGCTGCTAGCTCGGTTACCTCCCTTAACTGTGCAGTTTCATCCTGGAAATTGCATTTCTGTTTGCGCAATAAATCTAGTGTTCGCCCCCGCGCACCCTTTTGTGTTTGCTTTCACGTACCTATATTTGTGGTTGTGTATATGACAGCTATTTCAATACGTTCAGTGACTCGGTTATATGCTCTCATTTCACGCTCGAGTCTTATTACGACCGGCGGGAGCGTCGTGATAGTCCTTGCGCTATCAACGTATTAGATACAGAAGTGGAAGAAGTCTTGGAAAGGGGCCGAGAGAAGGGTGAGAAGAGTGAGCTTTCAGACGGTGCTGGGATGTGACCCTACAGCGGCGAATATTGAATATCGAGACAGGATATCGAAGCCAAGCTGCTTCCCTAGCGACTCTTCGTGTTTCGTTTCATTTCACCCGTTTTGGCTCTATGCCCGCCAACCTTGCATTTCTGGTTATGCTGCCGCAGTAGATACTCCAGACACGTGACATTGACCCTAAATGTATTGCGAGACCTAAGTTGGTTCGATCTATGGATGATGCGAAGTGTTGAGCATATTATATCGAATGAATCCAAGCAAAGCCGAGATTTCTTCGAAGAATGACTCCACCAAGTTCACTGCCATGGTAAACGTTTCTCGAGAACTCTATAAAGATGCGGAATACGAGAAGAAAGTAGCGAATGACGACTGCGGTGGTGGCAGTGCAGAAGATATGAGAAACGAGGGGAAATTAAAGAGTTAACGACAGACAACCATGGTTGGTCGAACAGACGACCGTGAGTCTCCGGAAAGCGTTGTTCTCTTGGAACCATTCGAGCCAGGTTGTAAACTCTTCGAAAGACCGGAAGTGCCTTCCTGATACGCTCTACCGAGTCGCTAATTCCCGGTGTCGAGGCCGGGGTGCCGCGACTCTTCAGACTGCGCGTTCCTTGCCGTCTCGCGTGGTACGTGTCACGGATCAGGAGTTTCGAACAGACTCGAAGCTCGTCCTGCCCAAGTGCTATAGTTGCTTCTACTATTCTACTCTATATACCAAGTCCCAGTCGGTTGATCACTTTCGCACGCTGCCAGTTGCATGGTATAGGTTGGTATAAGAAGTAGTCAGCCTAGAAGGCTTCGTACAGTCTACATAGCGAGAATGTGTTTTCTACAATGTATATCCTACCTTCCACTCGACATTCACGACCGCTCTTGGGATCATTCCGCGTCGTTAGAGACCACAAAAGATTATTTTAGATCGTTAGAGTTGCTGCGACTGAGATAATGCTGGATAATCGTTGTTGAGAGAGGTGGGTTCAACTATACAAAAGTATTATATAGCTACACTTTCGCACGGTACGTTAACTGCTAAGTTTTGTTGCATCATGGATATTTGCTTCGCCCGAATGAAAATATCGTTCCTTGAACGTTATCGTAGATATACCTCGCTGATGCATGCACGCACGTCTCTCAACCTTATCGTTACTGTTTGTGCATGCGTGTATTCCATGCGGCAGTGAAACGGAGTTATGACCTCGCGGATGACGTCACCCTCGCGAGTAAGCTCCCTCGTTACTCCCAGCCTGCTTCGTCAGGTTGACGTAGGTCAACGAGGCGAACGAACCTTTCGACCCCTATGGAGCACCCTACCCTGGAACGCCAGAACCGAAGTACCAGTATATCATATCAGTACCGGAGCTTCGCCTTTCCATGCTCGGTACTATACTGTTGGCTCCAAAAGGTCACTACGGCTGTAAGAAAGAGAGACGTTGGTAACGACCCTCGGGTAAAATTACGAGAAGACACGGATGGTCCGAGTATTAACCAGTAACAAGACCCTGTTACTAATGACAACCGTTGCAAAATGGGACATAGAGTTCTTGATGATAATCCAACTATTGATGACACTTTCATAATTACTGTATGAAAACTATTGCATAGACAGAACTATAAAGTTGCCAATAACTGATGATAATTATTCTCTTATAGCCGATCATTGTATCGTTTAACTTATAATACTTTGATCGTTGCGACGACGGCCCCTCGTGCATGACTTATCACGACCACGTCCTTAGGTTCATAAGAAAATGGTTCGTTAATGATAGAGCCTCGTAGGAGAGGAAAACATAACGAACCATCATTTCCATACCATCGAAATAACGAGGTTGCAAAGAAGAGGCACATGAGTGTGTTCGTTGATAAAGGAATATGACCACCTTTTATCCATTTCCAATAAACCTTCAACTCCATTTTGCTTCTTTTTTTTTTGCCATGAAAAATGTACGACGGAGCATAGTGTTTTCTGCGGTACTTAGCCTTACCCGTAGCGAAGCAATGCTCTCGTTTATCCTTTATACCAGAAACACGTTAATTTCAAACTTTATACCAACGAATAGGAACATAACTTTTTGCTATTAGTTGTCCTCGTGGCGTGGCTTTCTCCGAAGGTAGGAGGAGGAGTATCGGCGAGTACCAAGTTTGTAATACCAAGGAGCTTAAAAAGTTTGAAGATGCATGTTTTAGCTTTATGATGCTTGAATAATAATTAAACAATGAGTAACAATTTATTAAATAGATCGATCGTCTCGAATGTTATAAGATAAAAAATATAGTTGGTACAGCCAATCTGTTTTCCAGTATCAAACATCAAAATTACTTGAATATGAGTGTACACACGAGTTGGAATCTACCCTCGGCTGTAACTCCAAGGGAAGGGATGAAAGCTTTTACCTTGATCGGTTGTGGCTCTCAGAGTGTGAGTCAGCGAGGGTGGATGGACGCACGCACATTTTATACGAAAGAGAAAGATGACGCAGAGTGCAAGGAGGACGCTGAAGCTTTATCTAGTCTGCACGGAAATGGGCTTTCGATATATGTATGGTTGGGAGAACTCGTTGGAAATCTACCGCCTCCAGTCTATCTACCGAACGGTTATTTGCATATAGAGTCTGCAGTGCTTATTTTCAGCGTGCATACGACATACCATATCCCTCTAATACATGGATTGCGGTTATATAAAGTTACATAATGCCTGCACCTTTCTAGAGGAAGAGTCTCAGTGAGATTAAATATGCTCGGAAAGAGATAGCCAAAATCAAGTTTGTCGTACATTCGCTAATGGTATAATATGTATTAGTGTCGTATTGCTCAAAATATTATATATTAACCGGAGGCAGAGTGTGCCTGTAAACCACATGCAGACACTTATTTAAGCATATGCACGAAATAACTGCCATCTAATTAAATCAGCACAACATTGTTCTCCAGTTGAATATGCATCATGACCACAATTGTATTTTCCTTTTCAGTATTTTTTCATCTCCAAACTCCTTAACAATATTAACATACAGAAACACATCGTGTACTCCCTCTCAAATCTCCACAGATAGTTTGGTATACGCCAATAGCTGTAACGACGACTGAGACAACTTGCTGTTAAACTTACCGAATATAAATCTTTCAGTTATTGTCACTTTTAATAACTGCCAATGCCTAACTATTGGCATACATTCGTCATATACTCATGTATGCGTCATATACTTTTGCATGCTATTGATTACAGAGTGCCAATCACTGATCAACTGAATATAAACGCTTAGCCTTTGTCGCGAAGGTGCTTACTTATATGTGTCTCGTTGGGATATCAACTGCGATAGAGAAGCAGAACTTAGAAAATAGGAGAGACTCACCACTGCTCTCGGTGTACCGCAGTGGAGTTCTGCGTTAGACATGGCTCGGTTGCTCGCTTCGAGTTTTGCCTGTCGCGATAGCGACTACGTATCTATATAACCATGCTATATAAACACACGTGCATATACAATCGCGGACAACGATGAAGTAGTCGAGAGACCGACAGTCGGGCAACAACTTTCAGCGACCACTTACCCCCAAAGCCCTCCAGACGTTATTGCGTTATACCACCCTCGCCCACATCCTGTGTGCACACTGAATGTCTACATGTATAGAACTGCATTATAATGCCATAGTGATACTCTCACGATGCAGCGTAACTGTATATTATAACCTATACTGGCTGGAATAAATACCTAAGCCACGAATATATCCGACACGTAAATATCGTTGCTTTGTTGCTTCATACAAGGAGCGTAAGAGGTGCTAGTACCCGAGTTCTTGTTCCTCGTAAAAGCGAAACAATGGTTTCGTGCTATTGTGGTACAGCGAGCGAGCAAAAGCCTTTCAGAATTTAGCGGAGTGTGAATCAGTGAGCTAACGCGAGAATTAGAATTTCAAAAGCTTTAATGCTGCTACTTATTACTTCTGGAACCAAAAAGAAAGTCGTGGGCAAATAGATCGAGAGACAATTTTATCAATTTGGATGATTCGGTGCTCTCACACAATTTTCAGATTTTTTTCAACCCCTAGAGATAATACTGATGGTTATCCATTTAAACCGGCACAAATGAGGATTGAATGGGTTGGAATTATTTATTTAATTTTTTCCTTTAACTAAGAGACGAGCATTTTGCGCTTGTACAATTTTTTTGTGGGACTTTTTATGCTCGAGATATTCATTTCAATTTGTGACAAAGAATTACGTGAACGGAATAATGGTGTATATGTAATGCTATTTGGAAAAGGATTCTCCAGAGGATTTCATACGACGAGGGAAATCATAGAATAAAAGAAAATTGAGCCTCGACAAAGTCTTGTCGATGTTGGGAGCTAAAATACTGTGTCCCACCTTTTGCACCCTTTTTTCGAGGATTCTCGAGTCACTTAACCCCGCTTGACAAGGACGCCTGGCTCAAGGCTTCGTACATAAGTCGAGGCTCCTGAAAACCCCATAAAACTCTTGCCAGCGCCCCCCACCCCTTCCCATCTATTTTATTCGTACCTTAAGCCACTCTCTCCCTTTTTTTCCATTCCATCGTCTCGTTTTTTCTCCATTCAAGCACACAGCCCATCACAATTTCGAAGATGTACGTGTACATAGCTTCGACCTTACGACTGAAAACTCTATACACTTCTCGGTACCTATAAATAAATCGTGCGACTTTATATCAAACAGTCTGACCCGTGGCCGATTGGTTCAAGAAAAAAATATTCTCTCTCGGAATCTTCGGAATTTTATTATTCATGAAACTACGGGAGGGAAGATAAGATTTTCCACCATCATGTACATATGTATGGAAATTCCGAAACTCGGAAATTCGACTCAACAAGATCTACAAATATTGACTTGTTGTGTAATACGAAAAATAAACATCCGAAGGTAAATTCAATCCTTCTAAAGTTCTGTGGTATTCATTGTAATTCTCGTCGAGAAAGGTTGAGGCAAGGGTTGGGAGGTTTTCATATTTAATAAGAAAAAGTGTCAGGGTCACAGAACCGTCGAAATTTCGCAAATCGTGTGACGGTGCCAGGCTCGAGGGCAAACCACCTTTTTCGAGTCCAGCATAGTTACGCGATACCAGAGGGAGAAAGGAGAGGGAGCAAACGAGCCTGCCACCTGTGCTAACCCTGGTAGCGGGCTGGTTCGGTTGCCTGCAGCACGTCAATATTCCCTCCATGGCGTAGCTGCCACCCGTCGAGTCAAAACCCCGCAACCAATCCCTCTGCGCGCTTCGTACCGACCGAGCAGAGCTACACCATCATGAGAATCCAGGAGCAGCAGCAGTCTCGCAACCCCTCAGCCCAGCGAACCGATCCTCCATGCGCAAGCGCCTGATGGCTTTGAAATTCTACTCTCACCCCTGCCGACTGCTCCCTCATCCGACTCTCCAAACTCTGTCAAGTACAAAACATCCTAGCCTACTGGAAGGTTCTGTATCTGGATTGTCCAGTGGAAACTTCGATCTATCCAATTCATCGGCAATCCTTGCTGACTCCTTTTTTTTTTGCTTTAGATTATGTCGTCAAATCAATGGATTATAAGGAGGAAAATAAGGAGAAAATGCTGAATTCATTGGAGGTCAGGGACACGAATTAGTTCTTTTGCTATCTTAATCATACACAGAGGGAAATTTTTACAAAAAGTACTCTGCCATTTGATATTCGAGGGACAAACCTGTCTTTGAAAATAATTCGAAAAAAGTCATGACACTCGTACCGTACTCTCGAACAAAATTTATTTCAGATCAAAAACATTTTACCATGCTCTCAAATACAAATTACTTCGAGTCAAGTAAATTCAACTTGAGAGCATGGTCAAATTTTCATAACTGTTTTGGAATTATTTTCAAAGGCGAGTTTCGTCCCCCCGATTACCAATAGCAGGATCATTTTTATTAATAATTTCTCTCCGTATAGAAAAATGTCTACGATTGCTTTGCATTTCTATATTTTTTCATCTATTTCTCACTATTTTCCGTTTCATCCTTTGACTTTAATTCTCGTAATTAACTTCTCGGTCGAACTTATGAACGGTAAAATATAATTTTGTTTCCATTTCGAACTGACTATAGTACACAAAACGCCTGCGAAACCTTTCGTATATCATCACGTCCGCGGAAAGTTCTACGGCTTGCTCCTCTACGAATTACGAGTCGAGTACTCTGGAGCGGAGAGCGCTGAAGTTGAGGATCTTGAAAGATTTCTCTAGATCCTTAGAGCTTACGGGTTAAGCGGTACAGCTGTTGGCAGCTTACAAGTTATTAAACCACATTATTGGAGAAAACGCCTTGGATAAAGGCATGCAGAGATGCCAATATCTGCCACGCTCTTTTAAAAGACCAATCACTCTGCAGTTTGCCTTATAATCCCTTTTACAATCTCCCCTGATTTTTTGTTATTGACACACTTTGCCGGCTTCGCTATACAATTTTCTCTCCTTCACCCAAGACTCATCTATACGAACTCTACAGTTTTTTTCTCCTTTGTTATTACAGACAAACTCGGATCATGTGAAAATAATCAACTTACCATAACATATATGCAAGTCTACCACCAAGTTTGGTTAATCGAGTTTTCACTCTGTAATTTTGTAGAAATAAGCATTTACACCCGCAGTACTGTCGGGTGTTCGACCGATGGTATCCCAGGCGCATCACCAGCTGAATAAATAAATCGTTATCTAAAGCAAATATTGTAATGTATGATAGGCGTATCGACGACCAGCAACGATACTAGGCTAGTATCGTTTCGACTAAAAAAAAAAAAAAAAAATCTAAATGAAAAAATCGTTGAATAAACGACGCAGTGAGCAGAACAGCATATGCTTCATCGAGTCTCGATCGGACCGAGGCAACCCATCCATATCACAGGTCAACTGTTATTAATTTCGAACAATCGATGCAAAATTTGACAAAAAGACCAAGGTTGGGGTATACACATAACGAGAACGCACTGATACCAGATACGTTATCAGGATAATTAATTTTATCATTGTCCATATTCGTTTCATTTATGCAATTTGATAGCATTTATCAACATTGTCGATATACAGTGGGCAGTATTGACTAACCGGAATATCATCAGTATACCTACAATATTTTTACATTCTGTATTGCCTCGGCACATACCAAAGCGTGCTGCGGTAAAGAGTTTTTTCTTTTCTCTTTCGGATCGCGAGCGGACGCAGCGCGTTAATGAGACTGCTGGCTTCCAAACGTCGGTTACTTTTAATCAAACGGGGCGGAAGTCTGGCGTGCAAGGAAACGAACTGCGGGAGACCAGGCAGAAGCTTCGCCAATAATAACAGACCACGTTCTCGAGACACTGGGTGTAACCTCCCACTGCTTTACATACTTACATCATCCCCTCTCTGCTCATCAACCGCTTAATTATTATTTAATGACAAAATACACATAAATTATGATGGTGAGATCATTTTTTTTTATTATCTCGTCGTAGCGGATTCGAGTTGGAATCCCAAGAGCTCGTTTATTTTATACAAAACAATTTTACGGAATCAGCGGTTCTCAACCCTGTCTCTCATTCTTCGGCTCTTCCGATGAACTCGGTGCTCGCCGCCCTCTTTGCACCCCCAACAGGTTCGTCGCCGCGCAACCCCCACCGGCGTCGCGACGCCGGACGTCGCGACGCCACCGCACTGCCCGCCTCCTGTCAGACCGACGTCGCACGCGACGCGAATTCCGCTTCGCGTATAATCAGTGGTCGGAGCATATATATATATAGCTGTAGCTGCATCTATAGTTCTATCGACGTATAGTATGTTCGAAGGACGTGGGAAACAAGTTTAAAACTCTCCGAAGTTATGAAGATGACTTGAGAAATTCGAGGATGTGGGCAATACCGATGCGGAGACTTTATCGATAATTCATTAATTTCTGACAAGCAATAAAAATCATTCAAATACCTTTTTAATTGTTTATTTACGAAATGACCCGAGATGAAAGTGAATCTGAACATTCAAGTTACATACAATCGAATCTCGACATGTATATAGTCGGATCTCGTGAAACGTCGAGAGGAAAACAAGCGAAAGGCGCGAAACGAAAATCGTGTTCTCTCAAAGCAGAATCGACGCTTTGAAGATACTGAAACCTCGTGATAGAGATCGCAGATAGAGACAATAGTGATTGGTTGTTGTCGTTTTCGCCGATGAACAGCGACAAGTGAAATTCGGAAAAAAAAAGATAGTCAAAGGATAAAAGAGAGTAAAGAGGAAAGGCACGAGGAGGAGATTCGATACGACTACTCTCATGACGAGCTAAAGGGGTTTGCTGGAAGGATAATCCTTGGTAATATCGGAGGGAGCCTTCCTAAAGCCAGGATATCTGTGTTGAGTCTCAACACGACAGGTTTCATTCTCGATAATCATCAGATACGTAGAGAAAGAGAGAGACACTCGATGTATTAAAAAGCTTGTTAATGAATGTCATCGTTGGTACAGTGAAAAGCCTAAAATATTAAAGCAGTACCGAGAGAATACTAACAGTAAGACAGTTCCATAATACCAACAAAAGAAGCCGACTATACTTCATTCAAGAATCAATCGTTTAAGCAACCGCGGGAGGGTAAATTCGTCACGTGGCAGCAGATGGACTAACTTACCGCTGATGGCGAAGGTAAATGTGTGGAAGTGGCGGTAAAGCAACGGCTTTAGCGGCAAAGGAATGGCTGGTATAAGGTGAGCAAGTTCAAGGCCGATGTTTAAGATGCATACCTTATACGTATTGTGAATTATGGCCTCGATAACACATCGGCGTTGATTAATAGCAATGGTAATGGCTCAGAATCTGCCACGGAAAACCACTGCGACACCTGCACTATTAAACATTCTGAAATATCATTTATCTCATCTTATTAATTATACCTCGTAATGGTGCTCGCCAACTAATATTGTAAAAGAGAGACACTTCATTTTATACAGCCTTCCCTCCGTCCCTCTGCGCCTTGTAACGAGATGAAATGATTCAGCTATAGAGTGCTTTGGTTAACTCCTGCAATACTCGAGCTTGTAAACATTGCAGTACGCCAGGAATAGTTAAATCTTATTAATAGCCCACCCCTTCTCTACTTCCATTTTCTATACTGCGACTCTTGCATCTGGTGGTTGTCGAATACAGAAAGACTGGGTTCCCTCAACTCTCGGCCAACAGTTATATATGTATAGACTCTGCACTTAGTCAAGAGTTCTCGAAAGCTGTAGAAATGTACTTTACGGGAGGAGAGGAGGGGGCGATCTGGACCACTTTATCTCACTTGGTCTCTTTCACCGGGGATTTCAGCGCAACTTGCTGTATTTGTAGAGGGAGATAAACAAAGAAAAATGGACTAATCTGAGTTTCGACTGTGAAAATCTAAAAATGGTCCTAATCAATGATGCAATTTCGATGAATCATCGTTTTTTGCCTATTGTCTCATGCATGACATCTGTACAATTAATGACACTTATACCGCTAACAATATCTCACGACAAAAGGTTTATTTCAATAGCCGAGCTATATTAAAGTCCGTTCTCAATGTACGTTTGAACAGAAATTATTTACATATTTATAAATGTACACGAACGGGTACATGTGACGAGATTATACAACGTGATTAGAACGTGCGTTTAAAGCACGTGTGGGCTTCGACGATAACGAAGAATCTTTGTACGGTTTGCGGAAAACTGACCGTGTACCGGTTACTGGCGAGACGAGACGTCGAGAGTTCCACAATCGATTGGCGATGTATAGCTTATAGCCGGTCTTACACCGTGATCACGCAATTCTCTCGCAAACGCGAACGAGAGAAAGTATATGGCCTTTGAGCGAACGAGGGAATATAAGTGAGCTCGTACGAGAAGTAAATCTCTCAATGACCGTAACTTCGATTCGCTGCTGAGGCTGAAACCCACCGGAGTTATGCAAACTTCCATTTCCACGTTTTCACATTCGTATTACGCGACAGGAAATGATATATCTCTTATTGATAAGTACCGTAAAATATTAATGGTTTATGATTCATTCGTTATTTCGATATTTATTAATGATTATTAACTATAATTATACATAAACTGTGATTGAACCGTTATTACGATCGTAATATTTTGTTGTTGAAAGATGCGCTTAGTAATAAATTACGAACGATAACTTGGTCTACAGTTTGATTACTTCGTTATTACTAATGTTAATAATTTTTGGCTGGTAACTTTTTAGTACGAATAAACGAACTGGCGTAATACTTGACGGATTTCTACCGATCCGCATAAATTCAGCGAAATTATTCTGTATTCTCCTCGAGAACGACGACAATGACGACGGGAACGGGAACGACGACGACGACGACTGGAGTTTGCCGGTTCCTGATAAGGAAACGGAACTTTCTCCTGAGATTTGAATTACAGATGTCTCTCGCATCCAACTCGCTCGATCGTACAAGCTACGTCTTCGCAAGATGAAACTCGTTTGGACCGTCAAACGTGTCCGCGATCACACCAAAGTATATGCACAGTATTTTTTGTTCTTTTTTTTTCGACAGTTGACAGAACGCAAAACGTATCGAATGTCGTTTTATTTCGCAAATTCATTTTGAAAAAGGGGCAGATCGAAATTATTCATCGATTTCTCGTTCGTCCACCGTCAAGTCAATGTCCTCTCGAATGAAAAAGAATTCTCAATGCTAATTCTTCTTCTGTGTCTTTTTCATCTAAACCTGGATTACGATTGACCTGGATTTTGTCACTTTAGCGACTATGGATTTTTTTTTTTTTTTTGAAGAACTAAAAGGAGGACAAAAGATTCAGTGGGTAAGAAAGGGACATGAGGTTTCTAGGCGAGATTTCTTATCAGGCTTCTGGAAAGGATCGTAATCCTTGGAATGCTCGTTACGTCGGTGAACATGGTGGGAGGTGACGCAATAGCGAGCACCAAGCTATGTGAACGGGTGGATCTTGAAGAGTATGGCGAGCCATCACGCGGCGGTAGCAACGATCAAGAAGAAGAAGAAGAAGAAGAAGAAGGAGACCGAGCGCCCGATAACTCCCTTCACTCCCTCGCCTCAGCCTGGGCGATGATGAGATTCCGCGGCACCGTTTCACTTCAGCTCGATGACGACCATCCCGCGCTCTCGTTTCCCTGCCTCGACACTCACCATCGCCGAACATCACGATGGTACTCATCTGCGGCTGTCGTTCCGATTGGCGCGTTAAGATAGTGAGATAGTTGCTTCACTGATATCGCAGCAGCCAGTGATAACTGATAACGAGCAATGAGCGAAATCGATTAAATAACGTTTTGACTTAATGTTGATTAGTTTGGATTAGTGCAACAATTAATTTCCCTGATTTTGGTAGTTTCCCAAACGTTTATGTATAGACGATCCAAATGATACAGAGATGTAACTATGATGAGATAAAAGGATGCTGCGTCAAAAGAAATCTGTATCGCTGAGCCGACGATCATTGAACTATGCGAAATATCACGGGTCAATGAGCTCGCTTATGCGAATACCAATACATACTATTGCAGAGCTAGCACCAACAGTACGAACATACGAGCAGTGTGTAGGAGAGTAACACGAAGAGCGAAAGCGTTCGCTCGGCGAACCGGAAGTCCGGCTCGACGGTAAAGCACCTCGTTGCTCGTTGGCCACCGGTGCTGCCGCCGCACGCGGATAGGATTAAATTCATAAACCGAAGCCAAGTGCTTATGACAGGGCGTCACCCGTATCTCTATTTATAGATTAGCCTCGGCTTCCAGAGCGTTCATGTATATACCGTACTATATTTTCTCCTCTCTATCTTTATCACTCTCTCTGTCTCTCGTGAGGATCGTCGCGTTTTACTTCCGCGTTGTTCCGATTCCGGTTCTTCTGGCTTATCCAGCATTCCATATTCATACGTATGTCGCATAGAGGGTGAGTCAGAAAGGGTTGAAATACAACGTGACGTTGTTGTTGTTGTTGTTGTAGGTACATTCTGCTGATAATTTTTTGTCGGTCGCTCTCTATGGTTTGTCCTTCCACAAACAGAGATAAAAAATAGAATCGTGGGAGTGACTTTTCCTCAGGGTGATCGAGACTTGTGATAGCGATTTAGATGAACGGTAGTTTAATAATTATCAAATTATCGATTAACTTGCCAAACAAAAAAAAAATTGTTTACTATCTAGACTGAGGTGAGTGTCCTAGTTATTCGTTGAAATTTGAAATAGGCACTTTTTATAGTGCATAATAGATATTTTAAAACGTTCAATTGATTAGAACATCATATAATTATCATTATCGGTATTACCATTAAATATTTATGTCTTGCGATTTAAGCCATCGGTAATCGCGATGAACTTTACGGTTGTTGAGGAAAAAGAGGAGCGCCTTCGGGAAGAGAATGAGGAGAGGCACGCTTCTATGTGTATCATCAGTGAACGCGTCGCCCGCCTGTCTGACTCTTACGGCTTACTCCACTTGTCGAGAGCTTACTCTGTCACATCCGGGGGTGGGCGGACTCGTAGTTCCCTCTACCTATCTCTCTTATTTTTCCCCTCTTTGCTCGTCTTCTTCCTCTTCACCTTCTCAACGACTCAAGGATGGTAAGGAGCGACAATGACTAGAGGGAAAAGGTTATAAGAGATTAGAGAGGGACACCCAGCAGCAAAAGAGTAGCAAGAGAGGAAGCTGAGTGGATGATTAATGCCAGACAAACTTATCGCAAGACTCTCCTGTATGCATTTCCAACGTCAACTAGAATTTACATACTATTTTATGCAATTTTTCTTTTTTTTGCTCTAGATTTCTTTTACATCCTCTTGCTTTTATCATCTCGAATTGTTATATTTAAACAGACAAATTCTCTCTGTCAATTAATTTCAACATGCCATACGCGTATTTCATCAAGTTAGTTAATTCTGTGAATCGTCAAAATGATTAGAGATGAACCGTTGATGTTATTGGTGGAGGAAGAGAACGGGATGAGGTCGCCGAGCGAATTTGGTAAATCAACGCGTTGTTCGGTGGAGACAGGTGCCACGTGAGTTCCACGCGTTGGACACCTGCAAATTCATGCTCTCTGTTAATCATAATTTCATGATAATAACGAGCACGGTGATTCACGTGGCTGTTTCTCTCCCTTCCTCGATACGTACGGTAATACACAAACCGAACAAACACGACGGATATTAACATTATTAACTCTGAATCACGTTTAACTATTTTCATACGTTCCTCAAGAGTCTATTCTATTTCCTGGTACAAAAACATTAATTTTATCATTATTTAGTTTCATCATTGAATTCAGAAAATTATTAAAATTTATGAAATTTTAGCAAAAAAAATGGTCTTATAAATCACGAGTTAACGCAAATGAAGGAAAAAGAGCACATATGAGTATTTAGCAGCCTTTTCATGACTTTTTTCTCGCTACCTCGTCTTTTTAGTCTCGTATCTCTCTTTCTCTTCCTGCCTCTCTGAAAATTGCCTCGGTTGGTACTATTACACTGTGATTGTTACTTTTTTCATTATTTTTCACACCCCGCGTGTGCGTACTTTTTCTCCACTGTTAGAAACGGTGCGGCGTTAGCAACGGAGAGAGAGGTTGGGCGTTCGTCCGGCAATGACGTCTTTGTTCCCACGAATAATCGCATTGTCTCTTCGCCTTCCTCACTGCGTGCTCTCAACCCCGGTGAAATTTATGTGGCGTAAAAATAACGTCGCACGGACGTGCGGAAATAAGGGTAAACGAAAACCTGGGTGAACGGAACATATTATACTCTCGAGCAGGAAGATGAGACAGAATAATCATTGTTGCTCTCTTTCGTTCTTGAAACGAATGAGAGAGAAATTGTGGAAGGGGTTCCGTTTTTGCACAAGTATTTTTTAAATATAAAAAAGTGAAACGCCCC
>JABMBT010015425.1:0-15405 GCA_018906895.1 Odontocolon sp. PSUC_FEM 10030002
TTTTTTTTTTGACAGAGTAAATTTAATTTCCAATATTCGCAATCAGCGGGAAATTTTTGATTGAACCAGACCTTAAAGTTCCATTAAAGCAAAACATTTTTTTCACTCACACCGGGACCGAAATTTGCCACCCAATAGTAATTTTTCATCATGAATGGAAAACCAAGCTTCCGAGTATCCTGATGCCTTTGGTATTCCTTATATAGTAACGAGGAATGCAATTGAGTACAAATAGACAGTGGCAAATGGCACATGTGTGTGGCAGTATGTAGCCGTTCGGACGTTTCGAGTATTGGTCGGGCGTGCGAAGTCGCAAAATAATTAATTAGCCGATCACGGCGCGCAGTAGCCTCGAACGCGAGGCCCAAATTAAACATCTGAAACCGTGCGGGGACCCCGCAAACGATCGAGAGTGCTGCTGTGTATTCTGTACAGTATCAACCACCGTACAATCAAGGTAGAGCAGAGACTAAGAGACCGCCGAGTAATTAGTACCTACAGATGCAAGCGCAAGGAACGAACGCCGAAGGGGTGCTGGGAAGCAACGCCTAATGAGTCTAAAGTCTCGGAGAATCTATCTCTGTCGCATTCACGTTGTCGAGAGAGAGATTGTTCTTATTATGTACCTACTTACTGGCTAATCGTATATAAACGAGACCAAGTATAACGATATTCGAAATATGATATACATCTATTAATGTAAAATTTTAGTGGATCCTATTACATTTTACCATGGCAATAAAACCCCGATTAACCAGGGCCCGAATAACCGAGGGTTTTTTTACTGCACTTCGAAATAACAATTTTGAATTTGTCTTTATCACCGTTAACATCGACTGTTGGCACAAGAATGCATCAGCACCGTGGTTGAATTTAGAACAACAACAGAAAGCAAAAAGCCTATCGAGGAACATAGCGAGTGCGAGAATTGGATGCTGCGTTACTACAGAAGAAGATTACGATCTAAGTATCTCAGTGAACAAATGCGCCGAATGCAACTCGAGCATCGGTCGAGTTGCATTCGATGCCTTTGTCGGCAAGCGCTCTGCGGCTTCAGTTATATCGACCGTACCCCGGTCAGAACGTTGCGTAGGTACTATACACGAACACCTGCGAAAAGCGAATTGAGAGAGAGAAAGAGAGAGACAGAGAGAGAGAGAACGGTATCCAGAGATGAGAGGCCTGCATCGCGATCAAGTCGGGGCGGCCCGTATAGAGAGAATTGTACAGAACCACGGAGTGCTCGTGTCTGTCATATATACCATACGTATGGTGAGCTCGCGTTATTGATTGCACTCGAGACTATAAGCAGCGCGCGAAACGAATCCCTTCGTTTTGTGAGACTTTGCAAACAAATATTTTTGGAATGGGATTTCCTGGAATTTACATCTGGATGCAAGAACGCGTGAGGACTTGAATAAAATAGTATAACAAATTTGAAACTATGACGAGATAAATCTATAAATAAAATTACTTTTGATTCACCAATGATATACGTGACTGTTTTTTTCACGACAAGCTCCACGCTTGTATTTTTATTATTAGGTTTTTTTAATAGGTATTAATTTCTTCAATTATGTATCTAAAAGTTTTATGATATGTTATTATCAATGAAAGTGTGTTTATATCTATGCGATCCACTCACGTTGAATTGGTAAATATTCTCTCACGAGTAGAAGCTGTAGGATGAGGTGTTAGATCTACGTATAAACGTTCGGACAATGTGCAATTCAGTCGTGTCACACGGATGCCGACCCCTAGGGAATACTCACGTTCCTTGCTCACCTGTTCGTCTTCCAGGTTGGTTGAGCAAAGTTGCGGTGGTCGCACCTACACGTCAAAGCACTTGAAGAATCGTCCTCCTTGTTACTTTGCGGCGGCAAAGTCATGGGAAAGACAGACCGACCGAAAGAAGAAAACTAAGCAACGATCAACCGAGTATGAAAGATATTGAATGAGCCCATTATAAACGAGCAGTTAATGAAATCATGTCCAGCACATTTTGTAACGTGAGAATCAAGGCTTTTCTGTACTATCCAAACTGCACAGCACGATTATTGAAAGATCAAATTTTCCGGATGGTCGAACACACCTAAAAAGCGTCCAAAGGCTCACGCAACTCTCTTGGATTTTTCGATCTTGGATCTTCTCGAGTGTCCCGAGTTAACGTAACAGGTAGACACCCTCAAGAATCCTGGTCAGCCCCGACAGAATGGGATCTTGTGTAAGAAAAATCGTTTTTTAACTCGAACTCGACATCATCCGCCTTACATCTTTCTCTCTCGTTCTTTCTCCATCTTCTTCATTCGCTATTTCATGGGTTCAGGATCCTCGGACGAGTCCCCAAAGCGACGACGTTTATTCGAGTCCTGAGTAATTTGTATTTTTTTTTTCGCTCGCCGGGGGGCGGAGCGGGAAAATTAAATTTTTTTCGGTCTCTTTTTCTCGTTCTCTGCTCGGATGTGTGACGGTTGGTGTGTGTATCTGGTCTGGTCGCAGTCGCCGGGATAGCGATCGTTTGTCATCGTTAAAATAATTTCCTTCCCTCACGCGGCTCACCCCATAAGTTTCATGGTCATATACCTATGTCTATATCTATACCTACAACCCACAGGTAGTACACCCAGTTTGGATACCTATGAGAATTTCGAAATGTAGAAAGGACTATCCATGCTGATGGTCATCGGGTGATGGTTTCGTCGAGTAGAATCTTGGAATTTCTTGACGAATTCCAAATATTCCAAAAATAGTACGGAACAGGAGGAGAAATTAGATATATGTTCTCTTTGAATATATGAACGGCATCGTCGTGGTGTAATATTTATTTAAATGTCTGTAATGATTACACCACCATAATGCTGTCCAACTACTTTTACGTTCGCACTTATTTTATCATGCCTATACTAATACACTAAAATAATTACAAGTCTCGTTGAGAATTTAATTAATTGAAAGTAAAATACGAGGGTAACGCGTTGAATCACCGATGTTATCCCCATCCTATCATTTCATCTGTCACTTAATCCCCTCGCTTTATAAAACGAAAATTATACGTGTGCACAGGATATATGGTACATACAAACAAGGAGAAAACCATCACAGGACGAATTAACGTATCAGTCCTGTAAAACAAGCAACATGTAAAAATAATATATGACAGATATAACCCACAGCCCGGGTTTATCGCACACGTCATATCATCGTATATGCTTTATATACATGCAAACATACAACAAAGAAGCGAGCGACGATATCGCTCGTCAGCTTAATGCCAATTAGCCTGCTGTGTCGCTCATTAGAGTCTAACGTCATTAGAGTCACCTGCGGCCCCACCGGGGGTATCGTGCACACTCTGCTCTTCGGTCTATGTTGGTCTATATGCCTCTGATGGAAGCGCATCAACAGCAGGAGTAGCAACAGCAGAAATACAGGCGCGCGACCGATATCGTTCGACCTCCCCGACGCCGTAGAATCCTGGTGATCATCCACAGTACTCCGGTACATGAGATATCGATCTCTCCATTGTCATTTGTTTGTCTAACCCCTGGGTTTTGATTAGAGAGCCGAGTCATTCGCGTCAAAGGCCGGCACCGCCGACGACGAGGTTCAAAGTGGGTAACCATTCTCGTCGATCGTTGATCGTTGATCGTTGTTCGTTGATGGTTGATCGTCCGGCAGTCGGCCACCGCGGGTACACTATATATCTGTGTTACCTCGAAAAAGCAAGAATCACCTGGTATGCTCTCAACGTTCGACCACCCTGATGTTGGATGAAGGATCAACAATTAAGAGTAAAGAAGTATTTCGTGAACGGGCCATAAGACATTGGAAGTTGTGCAAGCCATGCGTCAGAAGTGGAGTGATTTATTCATCGTTGAGGGTTGATGGCGATTATAGTTTGATTCTGGAATACAATAGATATGTATACGACATGTAACTATGTATGCTTTGACGATAAGTGATGAAAATATTCTTAGATGCTCTTCCATTTTAGGCAGCTTCGATATTTTTATACAGAACAAGAAAGGAAAAATGTAGTAAAATAGATAATATTTCCAAAATGATGACGTTACTTAGGAAATTATTCTGTGCAAAAATGTGCATCTCGATGAGGAATACAATTGCAAACAGTATTTTTCTTTTATAACCAATTAATCAAGCACTAATTTTGAGAGTCCTTCGAGGAATTAAGAAGTTCCTGAAGTCTCGCTACATCCTAGTAACTCCTTGCCTCTTCCATCTACATCTTTCTACCTCTATTTGCACATGTAGTCAGCGTAGCACCAGGAGAACCAAAGGAGGCAAGGCTAATGATACGATCCTCGAAACGTGCACACGAATATCCCTCGGCGTTGGTTCTAAATCCTCGAGACTTAGTCTAGATGCCGAGAAGCGACAGTAGCGTGGACGAACCCGAGGGAGCGAGGTGCAATGCTTCAGGTTTCTCGTTCCCATACCGCGTATATTGCTGTTTCTTGGGCGCGCACAGGACCCAAGCAACATCAACAGAAACACACGTGCCTTCTTTCTCTCTCACTCCCGTCCTTCTTGCATAGTATAGTAGCAGATATAACTACTTACAGCGAGCTAAAACGACCGAAGCGATTCGCCCCGGCTCTGTTCTCGCTTCACCGTTTTCTTTCCTTATTTCTCTTCGTCCTCTTCAATTCTTCTATCCTTGACGTACTTTTGTTTTTTTTTGTTGTTCTTTATCTTCGAATTCAAATGCGCTGTGCGCTTCACGAGAGCGCGCCGCATCCAACGAACGAGCGAAAGGTTTGAACGAGGCGAGGAACGGTGCACGCGGCGGGCACACACGGCGTTACTCGTAAATACGGCGCTCCGAAAGCATCACGGACGTACAAAGAGGCCACGACGTCTCAATCCCCGAGAGCGCTCCTTGGAGGGTCCAACTGCAAGCTATAGCTGTGGAGCTCTTGTATACCATAGTACATGTATACTGTATTTACCAACCAACCAATACTATGTATAGAGTACACATATATATGTGTATGTTACAGCGGGGGACGACGCGGACCGGCCATCGCGCGGACACCGTAACCCCCTTTGCAAAAGCGTGCAGACTCGCGAAAGGGGTACCACACACCGGGCCTCACAGATCACCCCGCTATCTGTGCGCCCAGATCTCTCGCTCTTGGTTCTCGTTCGAGGGAACGAGCGAAACGGCAGGGAGAAAAGGAAATCTGGAGACCTACTCTCTAGCATTGCCTTCGTTGCTTTTCCCTCTTCTTCTTCTTCTTCTTCTTCTTCTTCTTTAATTCCTTGTTCTTCTTCTTCTGCTGTTTGTCTTTTATTTCTGAGTATTCTTCGCCTACTTCATCCTCTTTGCCTTTCGACGCCTCCTTTCGTTCTCCCTGGACCCTGCTTAGATTTTATTCTCTTCCTCATTCTCTATGCCGTGACTTCCCCGCGTCTTGGTCTTTTAGTACCAGTAGCGTGAATGCGACTGCTCGCCAACTTGCCAAGTCTATTGGCAAGAAAAGTATGTTGCCGGATTCTTGGTACCCTTTTCAGCGAACTCGTGTATCGTTCCAATTAATGTACTCGGGTTAATATGAGTAATATTTTTAGACTGATTTGCTTATTGACATTTTAAAAATTAATAAATAGAGCGAAGGAATCATAAAGGAAAAGGGAGATCGTAGGGTCGGTTAAGAGGATCAAATCCCGCGGTCAGTCGTCGACCGGGAAAGAAGCGGACAGAGGGTCCCCTGCTTTGCGTGCCCATCGCGTCTTTGTCTCATATGGGCGACGAAGCTCCTCGAGGGAAGGTTCCGAGCTACCACCGCGGTCCCGCGGACAGCTATGGTAATGCAGCATGTCATTTGTTAATTTAAATATCACGATAATTCAGTCTGCTTCCCTCACCCCTTGTTCCTATACTGTTGCTGCGCTTCTGCTTCTGCTGTCCTCATCCTCTTCTCTCCCACTGCCTGCACTCTTCTCAACGTCGTCCCTTTTTTCCTGTCTTCCTGGTTAGCTCGAACCCAGCATTACATCTTCGCTCTTCATTCTGCACTGCGTCCTCGTTTATCTCTCGCCATCTGAATTTTCGAGATGATCCTTATCGTACTTTCAGCTAGACTTCTTTTCGTGCATCATGGAAACTGATTCACAATATGAATGCTCATTTTTGTAATAAAAACTTGGAGCTCGGTACATGTGAAATTTTCATAGCAACTGCTATTGTCAAATCCGAGCTAGTAATACATTAATGATTAGTGAAAGATGTAGTAAAATCTGTATTATCCGGACCCCGGTTAATCGAGGTTCTACTGTAGTGGAATGTGCATGTAAATATATATAAAGGTATAAAGTGGGCTTTTAGACGCCGTGTGCTCCTCGTACAGTGGTTCCAATGGCCCATCTTGTACTGCTCGGTATACTGTTTTCCTCGACAACCTTTTGTTTCGCCATTCACTGAGATTGGCGAGCCGCGGATGCCACGCGAAAGCACTTGCTGAACTGCTTTAAAATTTCAAATTAGCTTCAATCGCATTGCCTACGTGCTGGGGACCCAACGATCGGCAAACGCTACACCCGACTAGCTGCTGCGTGAAATGCCACGTACGAAGCATGCGGCTCCAATTGAAAGCCCGTTAAAGTTCCTAGCATGCTGTTGCTACTACAGCACGAGAAGCAAGTACTATGCCTACGTGACGTTCAAATCAGAGCATTGGCGTAGCGTGGAAAATTCACAATGATTCCCCAGACTGTCTTGTAATTATACTTCTGCAACGGTAATTAATTCAGAAGATACCATTATCTTCTCAATTACGTAAGGAAGAAACATGTCCGAAGGAAAAGTTTGCTATTTAGCGTTGCATATATTCATCATTATTTGAATGATCCTTGATGCTCCAAGCTAAACGTCTGCACAAAAATTTTAGAGGTTAAAATTGAGTGTGTTCGAAAGACCCACAGGAGCCTGTAAAAAAGCTCTTAAATGCGAGAGCAAACACAATTAGAGATGGGCATGGTGCCGAAAGGGACTCATCCCTATTCCACTACTTGTTCTTTTTTCATGTTTCTCTCTCAGCACGGTTTCGAAGTGTTTTCGTTGATTCGCTGATTTGAATGACGGTGAACGTTGTACGATAGGGAATATAGTAACTTGCAATTATTTTCACAATAAGACAAAGTCGTCTATTTCAAGTCGCAGAGAGACTGTTCTAAATAATAATGTAGTTGTTAATATAATTATAAAGCTTGGAATAATTATACAGGAATGTAATTGAAGATGCAAATTCATCAGAGGCACGGCAGTGTGAAGACGCAGAGCAAACAAAGGAGCTCCAAGAATCAACAGGAACTACAGAAGGAAAAGAACAAGAAAAAGATGCGAAACTTGTAGGACGACGAGTAGAAGGAAGATCCAGTGGTGGAAGATGAACAGGAGGTGGAGGTTGAGGGGTAGAAAGAAGAGGACTCAATCCAGCGTGGCAGCGTGGCAGCGCGGCAGCGCGGCGGTAACTAACGCAGGAAGGAGACGTAATAGCCAATCACGCGGCGAACGCAAAAACACCGAGCACCAGCGGCAGAGAGAACTGAGCTCAGGGAGCGTCGTAAAGCGAATGGTAACCCGGGAAGAACGAAACGCAAGATAGAACGAGAAAGAAAGAAAGGGAGCATGGGACACAGTACATACTATATACAGTATACAGAAGAGTCCCGGTATCGGGCGCGGCTGAGAGCGTCGGGGAAAAGAAAGGAGAAGAGAAGCCGCGCGCGTCCGATGCTAAGGTTGCACGAAGTGGATCTGTTTCTCAGGTTACCTGAAGGAAAGATGCCCTCATCACGCCCGCAAAGAGTGCCCAAGGATGATACTATACCGAGTCCGAATCGTGAAATACAACTGTTTAGTACAGTTTGTGCTGTAAAATTCCTAGCAGACATTGTATTGAGGGGGTCAGCTTGACCGTATCAACCTGGAATAGCACGAGTACAGCTTGCAAAAGTGTGAGTTTACTACCAGTTTGTATGTGCACTTGTCACATGTATATATATACAGATGTATATACAGCAGACATCCGCACAAGGGGCGGAGGAGGGTAAGATATTAATTAGAATAATTGCTGCTAACAGGCTCGTTAGCGTTGGACTGCGATAGCAAACGAGCGAGTTGGGAAGAGACTCAAAAATAAAAGGAAATGCTCGAGTGAGAAGGGAATGAGATAGAAGAGGGTAGTTGTACAAGAGTGCAGCCCGAGTTAATGTCTCTTTTCTTCGTCTTCATCTTCGTCCATCTAGACTCAGCCTCCAATCCACTTCTGTTTCTTCATCGTCTTCTTTTGCCTTTTGCTGGCTCCTTGTACTTGTTCTTTTCCTTCTCTTTACTGCTTACTCCGAGCAGCAAAGGCCTCTTATACAGCCGATGCTAACCTCACTCTCGGTGCGCACTCTAACTTCTTTCCAATGAGACGACGACGACGACGACGACGACGACGACGAATACTGCGGAGTACCTCAATCAGGCTGACTGGAGCCAGTAACCCAACATCGTTTGCATATTTCTTCGAGACTCTGTGTGTGGATTCCATCGCCGGATCCGCGCCACAGTCTGGCCTGAACTGACTGCGACATTGGTCCCATGGATGATCAACCGTAACATCTTTTACCTATCTGTTCGTATCCACTCATCGGAGATTAATTATCCAAGTTGAACTGCTTCGTAGTGCGAGTTTATAGGAAGAAATTGGACCATGGTTTTGGACTATGCTTCGAAGACGGAACAAAGCAAATACCGGATTTAGGAATGAAAAGCTACGTCGTTATTTTGTTCATTTAAACGAGAGAACGATGGCTTGAGTTTTCAGACGTTTGTATATTCGCTATATCCCTCGACTGTTTAACATCAATCTCGTTGCCTGCCTGTAACGACAATACTCAGCTTCACTGCTCCCGATGACAATTTCGATCGAATATCGTGATAATAAATTGAGAAAACGCAGAGACCTCCCCATGAGTCTGAGATGCGGAATCTCTTCATGCTGAGAATAACAGGATAAGAGGACGGGAAACGTTGTACTATCATCGTACTGAAACGAGTGCGTCGAGTCAAGAGCCAAGCATTGACAGCTGGCGTCTTTGGCGTTCCCGTCGCATGATTCGTAGCAACGACCTCACTCGATCGCTCCGTCTTCACAGCGATTGAAAGAGAATACACGAGTTACAAAAGTGAATAAAAAAAGAATCTCGAGAGAGAGAGAGAGAGAGAGAGAGGAAGAAAAGGACTTGTCTGCCATCGATTTTTCCACGCTGAAACGGATGAAATGCGAAGGGTATCTATATAGAAACGCACGAAGACGAAGGATGAGGAAGGTAAGATCGAGCTGAACGACGTGCCTTGGTATACATGTATACGTAACACCACTACCACAGACTGCGTCTTGCGATTGGCCGGTAGCAGAAGGCAGAGCAATTCCGTCCTTATTCCGCGTGCTGTTCACCGGAGCAGAGAGCCAAGGGGCCCTCCTAATCAATTCCAATTAGAGAGCGGAATATTTGCGGGGCAGTCAAGCCACGGAGAGACTATTAGCAGTCTCTCTTACTACCGAGAGCGCGCGGAGACTCGGCAGAGCTGCTACGCGGCTTCTCGTCGTTGGCCGTAAATCAAGCACCGAGCGCTCGCGGGCGCACGCTCGTTCCGTACGGCATCGTCGGGGCCTCACCACTTGGTTGCGTTGTAAGAGGGCCCGATTCCCCCGCACCTAGTGACTCGCCCAAGGGGCGAGTGGGGGACCCCACTTCCCCTGCGAATAAGGCCACGGAATCGATCCACCCTGCTATTCCTCCCTGCCCTCTCTGCGGCCTTCTTCGTACTACCCTTCCGTTCCCCTCTTTGCTCTTGCCCATCGCCATCCCGGCTAACGAAGCGAACATAACTCGGCCGATACAACTCAATACCCGATCCACAGTGACAGTCGGTAAAACAGCCGAGTATTTCTAATTGGCTGGACGGGACGCATGCTGATTAGGCTTTTCTTTGCTCGCTGGGAGATCTCGGGACCCTGGAGACTGGCCGGCAGGTTGGCAGACCAGGCAGCGCCGAGCGGCAGTCAAGCGGGCAGTCAGGCCCAGCAGTCGTATGCCTCCGGGGCGGCCTCGCGGTGGCCCACGATAAAGAAACACGCTGATTGGACACGTGGGGCCACGCCGCGTCGTTACGCGCCGGGGCCCCTAACCGACTACCGTATTAGCTGGACGCGTCTCCCGCGTACCTACTCCTCTATACGTTATGTATTACATATACATATATATATACCTGTATAGGATACAGGGAAGACATGTGCTGGGTAATGTGATGGGCTCAGCAAACCGGACCTTCTTAGGGCTTTCCACTTTTCCCGATTACCACAACGACGTATTCTTCCAGCTCCCAGCTCTATTCTTTTCCTTCCGTGCTTTTCGCGCTCGGTTATAACGAAGACGTCGAGCGCTTGTCGCAGAAAAGGAACGTATCATTTTTTCCCATTATTTCTTTCCAACTATAAACGGTGCCTGCAGCGATCCCTTTATATTTGCCCTCATAGCACCTATCATTATTTATACCACCGTATCCTGTATAAGTAAACACACGAATTGAAAGACGGCTTCATTATTCCTCGATGACGAACCCTCTTACACACTGTTTCGATTTCTATGGCACAGTTTATTACATTATTTGAAACACCGGGCAACGTGCCGAAAACGAAATACGATGCGACGACAGAATAGTCGTTCCCGAACGTAGGGTTTGTCCCTCGTCGAGCTTTTTTCTTTTTTTTCGATACCTATATGCATCGAGTGTTAGCTATACTCGTATAATGCAGAAGGTATACCGCCGGTCATGGCTTAGCGCATAGCCGACGCGTATATGGCACAATGGCCGTTATTCAAATTCCGTCGCTATACTCGCATTTTATACACCCAGTCGCAGGAGCAACAGTAACAGCAACAGTAACAGTGAGATCAGAAACAGTAGTGGTTTCTGCTGTTGGTTTCCTATCTCCCTGCCGACGAAGAGCAAAATCACTGCAGGCGAGTACCACCATCGATATTCTTGCGCACGCTGGGCGAATATCTTTGATCGAGATTTCAAAAGAATTTGAACGCTCTCGATTCTGGGCCCTTTATGGATCCTCTTTCGACCGTTTATAGTATCTGCTTTGATTCTGTTCCTGTTATTGTTGGTATTGTCACTGCAGAGTTCCGATATACCACACGAGATACTTTGGTGCATAACTATATACTGTATAAGAGCTAAAATCAAAAAGACGTTCGATATACGTTTTGTCACTACGCGAATGATTAATTTGAGGCGCGAAGACGTAATAATTCCGATAGTAACGTCACGTGTGTTGGAGATATCGCGTACAGATTTACGAGGTGCAAAAGAAAATAGAACCTTGGTATATACCTCGACGTCAAATTACGCTCACAATCATTAGAGGGAACTGACCGAGAAGCGGACCCTTCTTGTTGAGAATGTTTTATACGGGGTCGAAGGTAAGAGAGAAGGAACAGATTGTTAATTAAATTTAGTATTGAGAGATTAATCAAATACTTCGACCTCACGTATAGGTACGTTCATGAAAAAAGTTTGATATTTGATTAACTAGAAGATCGACATGCCTAAAAATTCTACAGATAAAAACTATAGTAAAAACCAACATTAACGAACTCATAACAATTCAATTCGTCAAAAAGGCACCAATAAAGATTCTCTCGCAGGCATGCTTCAGAATTTTTGTACCTAATAGCTACGGTGAAACTCAATCGTGGATGCTTTTTTTCATTTTTTTTTTTGCCAATTTAAATACGTATATATCCTCAGGCTTTGTGGCTTAATTAGACCTACTTAATTTACTTTGAGAGAAAGAGACGGTGAAGACTGCGCCAATGGTTGGATGCGCTCTCGTAATTAGTACGGGCGCGCATGACGATCCGCGCGAGCACGTTTTCAACAGCGGCGGCTTTTGTATTTTTCCTTTTGCTTTCCTTTTTTGCCTTTTGTTTAACTCGCGAAGCCCCCAAACAACACTGGCTTTTCTCCGTTGAACCGAAGACCTTCTCTGCACCGCGCCACGCAGCATCCCTATTAACTCTTTCCTACACATCCCCGTCTCGTTCCGCGCCCTTTCGCCAAATGTTTCAAGATCGCCAAGATCAAGACTATTGACGAGTCACTCCAACTTGCGTTTCTCGACAGGTTCGCGAAGCAGAATTCCGACGGCTCTTTTATAGCATGTATAAGATCTGTATGTATTGTAGTTCTATACATACATTTTGCGTTATAGCTGCTACACCTTTTTAAACAAGATTGCGAAAAGTCAATTACTTATTTCTAAAAGCTCATACAACGTTAACAATGTATGCGCAGACATGAGTTAGCACTATAAATGTTGAATTATTGAAATATTGAAATAGTCATAGATTTTATCAGACTTATCTTAAAATACATATTAACAATTCGTTTGTTTAGTAAAAACACTTAATAATGGTTGTTACAACCTAACGTGTAGACTGAAGGTGTTATTATGTATCGTAAATTATGAATTAAAGGTAAATTACGACTTTTGCAAAATAATGGCGACATTGATTGCCTAACTATAAAGAAGTTGATTTTTGATAAATTATTTCATCATCGCAACAGATGATCTGGCGTACTCGATAATCCACTAAAGGAACAGAGGGTTGACCAAGATAAAACAAAAAAGAGAAATAGAGAGAGTCGGAAATCAGCGACCCACGGCATGTAGTCTATGCCCTGCGTGCGGACTCGATTTCTAAATGACTAAATGACTAATGATCCTTAGGTTGGAGTGTCCCGAGCCTGCAACAGAGCTTATGTGTCTGTTGGTCGTCGGTCGGTCTATTGCGAGCTCCCGCGCTCACGCTAAGGCAGTTGGTCAAAGGGAAAAACTTGCAGACTCGCTCTTGGCTGTTCCTGCCAAGTCCCGTGTGTAGTACTCTTGAGAAAAAACATTCCAGATCTTGCACGGTTACTATTTTTCTCCAGTGCGTGCTCGGTTCGACACTTCACTTAGTTCTATGATCTTCGGCAGAAGCATCGAGTATCTATGCTCATCGGCGGAAATACTTTACACCGTAAGAACTCTTGAGAACTCTTAAAAAAACGCAAGCGCGAAGTTCGACACTTTTGCATCCGGCTCTGTATCTTTATTAACGAGGCTCATCTGCTTTTTTTTTTCTTTTTGGTATCCAGATGTGATCCTCGTATATAGAAGCCAAAGGTCAAGGAAATCGGCACCTTTTAAGTTCATATCGTTATACACTCATATATACAGTGATTGGCCCTGTTAAATAGGCGTCAAGAGCAGTTATTACTATTACTTATTGTTCAATAAAATGGTCTACAATAACTGCCAGTAACTCAATTGGTTACCTGATCCTATAAATCTTAAAAACCCACAGGATCCACTCCTGTTTCAAGAACCTTATCTATGATCTTCGCCGTCACATTTGGGTTTCACCGAAAATCATTGCTGGCAAAAACACTCAAACACTCGTCCATGAGTGCGGTAGAAAAGAAAGACCATATTTCTCAGACCGAAGTGGTCAAAGCAATGACGAAATCTTTGGTCGGGAAAAAAAAATTCCCACCAAAAATACGTCCCATCGCCGATGCCATCTCTCCTTTTTCTATTTAATACAAAACAACATTTTTTCCTGTATCCAGATATACCATAGAATGCGAAAAGTCTGCAGCATTGTCATTCATTATTTTTACTGTGCGAAAGGCAAACAACGATTTTCTTGCCCAAGTCCCAGCATGACTGCGTGAACGTATTACATGTATACATGCTGTAATATATAGATATATTATACTGTAGTGCCATACATACAGGCTATTTTTGCGCATCCAGTAGCCCCGCGAGTGATCGCACGCGCTCGGCGCGCGATATCCGATGTTTTAATCGTGTTTACCGGTGGGTTTAGACGAGGATTAACTTCTGGGCCACTTTATGAATCCCCTGCTGTTGGGGTGGGAAGCACCGTCGACGAACGCAGCGCACGAATAGGGGAACCCTGGAGTTACAAAAACACCATACTTAGGGTGCAACGTCAAACTTTTTGAGTACGATAATCGATCGATCAGACTTGTATAGATATATACACTCGCAAAATAAAAGAAATAAGAAAAAACAAAACAAAAAGAAAAATTACGTAATTGTATAAACAAATTGCATAAATTATCTCATTAGTGATACCATCTTTCTAACTTTTCATTTTTTTTCATTGTATCGTTACATCGCACTCGCTAGAAAATCCATCCACACAACACAATGAATGCATCAAGGGTGTACAACAACCCAGTCGTTTCTCAATCCTGCTCGGGGGAGTTTGGGGCATATGCTGCATGGCCCTCGTGGATAACGTGCCCCTATATGCGCGAACCAATATGGGTAAAAAGAGGACAGACCGATTAGATACAATAGGAGAACAAGAGAGAGAATAAAATTCCAGGAAGTGTCCATGCGCTTGCCAATTGACTTCTATTGTTGGCAATATTGGGTTGCGGTATTTCTGGCCCAATGAAATAGAGGGAGTGGACGTTTCGCGTTAATACCCTCGTTGGAACTTTGATTTCGGTGTCACGATAGTCTCCGCAATGTTCGGCTAAGGCGTGTGACAAGGGACACCCTTTTTGGAGTGCCACGAACCTTTTTAATGTTGTTTGTCTTTTTTATATATTTCATTCGACGGATTATACCAGACACCTTTCGTAAGGCCCAATCTTGTTCGGAGCGCTGAATCGCCCCCCTTTTTTCTGTATGAGGTATTTTTGAAATAAGAAAAAGTGATATGCACATTACACGAAGAAAGTTAGCCATCGTGGAGCGTAATGTTGTAATGTGTGTTACCGTTTCGAGGGCTATGTATCGAGCGTTTTCACATACAGCGTACGAGCGTCTGTGTGTTACAGTATGCAACATGGATATTTATTATCAACCACGTTCATAATAAAACATAAGGAGAGGCGTGGGTGAAAGCAGCAGAGACGGATTGCGGTCAGGGAATCGCGTAGGCGACCAAGTACTAGAGTAGGTAATCGTATTTCCCGATGAGAGGCGCCGAACAAACTGGTGAGAAATGTCAGATGTGCGTCCATAGAACTATATTAAGATTTATCCCTTTTTTCCAAAGTTTCCGCAAGTTGTACATTTTTCTACGAACAAGTTCGTTAAATTATGTGCAAGTAGTACGTCGTAATTTCTGCAGGTAAATGGCAAAGCGGCGAGCTTTGATACAGATATAGAAGGGTTTTTTAAATTTTATTTTTACTTGAAAGAAATGGCGAAGTGTATTTGATGTTATTTACTGCTGCTAAGCTAATAGAAATGAAAAAATCAATAAATATTTGATTAATAGAATAAAATT
>JABMBT010015534.1:0-15388 GCA_018906895.1 Odontocolon sp. PSUC_FEM 10030002
TTGCTCTTTTTTTACTATAAATAATGAATTATTGCAATTTTTTTTTTATATACGAAACAAATAAATTCTTACTGTTAACCCTTTCGGTAATTTAGCGAAGAGCTGACCCTCTTTCCCTATTAGCTTGCGCGAGGTCAAGGGATCAGCTGTGTGACCATGTGTAGGGCCGTCGTTCGTTGCTGTTGATACGTTACTTCTCTTGTATAGTATATCGCATAGTATACGATATCCTACTACCTATAGACACGGACATCAGGGTCCCTCTTGGCTTGTCGGATGTGGGTCACCGGGCCGATCCGAAGGCATAGACGAGGGGGTTGACCGACCGAAAGAGCGAGAGGCGAAGACACGCGGGGGCAAAACCTCCGGCCGTCCGTCCTTCAACCGCCCCGACGAAACGTCTATGACAAGATAATCGTGGCGTGCAGCGAGGTGAATAGCTGCTGTGCCAGCTCCATTGGTTCCTCTTTTTCTATTCGCTCGCGTTTCATTCCTCTTCTTTTTCATTCAACTTGGACGGGTTGATTCTTCGCTGTGGTCTTTAAAGCCGATTCTTTTTCTCTGTCAGTGTTTCCCTGCGTTGCTACCAAGCAGCATCTCGGAGGTAGCTAATTTCTCTTTCAAGTTCTCAATCATCTCGACGGTGGTGAAGAAGAGATAGGATACCTGCCATCGGAACAGGGCGCTGATCTCGAGTGGTCTGCCTTCTCGAGAGGTGAGGCACTAGATATTAAGGGGCGAGTCGCACCTTTGGATCATCATGCAACATGTTCAACGTAGAAACTCATTTGGGGAACTGACCGGGGTCAATGACGTTAACGCTACAGCTGTAGTTACAGATTCTCGATGAAAATACTTTATTACTATACAAGAACCTCTTAAAATCTTTAAAATTCATCTGTAATGTTTTAAATATCGTCAGCGGAAAAGATTATGAAATTAGAAGATACACCGACAAAAAATTTAATTGGTGCAACTGACATATTCTTTCATGAACTATAGACGTATGTTGTTCATTAAAGTCTGCATATAATGACCAGAGAAATCTTCTTAATGACCCGTGTCAGTCACTTTCATTGATGATATGCAAGGCAATACCCGTAGTTCCCACCAAACTTCTTCTGGGAGTTTTCTTAAGAGTATACTTGCAAAAATCTTTCAAAGTTTGAGAATTCATTCGCGTCTGTGCTCATGGCGTACAGACTCAGCACCTCATATTCCACGTAACAGTAGAAGCCTATCAAGACAGACGGAAAATCCCATAGGCTACGACAGTCTTATATGCCCGCGAGGAAACGAGAGGAAAATGCTCGCGGGTGTAGAAGCTGTGAGACTTGTATTATAGCAGAGGCAACGACGTCGCATGCCAGGGCTGCTGCAGACTCTGCTGGGGTTACAATCGAGGGTGAGTGGAAGGAGGAGGAGGAGGGGGGGGGGTCGGCGACGGTGAACTGGTCGGGGTGCCGGGAAAGGGTGGCGCGGTTAGCGAGTAAGGGATGAGAGAAGAAGGGGGTGGCACACAGAGAGCTGTGCAACTACAGAGAAAGCGGAGTGAGCGAGTTACCTACAGAAGAAATAAGTGCGCCCGTGTAATGCTGATGGCGAATGGTGGAGCGGAGACGACGCGAAGAACCGCGTTTCTCTCTCTCACTCCTCGCGAATTCTAGGCGAGGTTGGCGAAAGGGAGTGAAAAACAGAGACAGAGATCACGCGAGCGGGCTATCGATTCGTACTTGGGGGAGGAGGGGATACGGCGACATTCTTCGTCGCGTCGCATATATACTCTTGCACTCCGGGGCTGTTCTATACCTCCGAGTCGGTGAGCTGAGCTCTATAGTTGCAGTAAAGACAGAGACGGAGACAGAAGCAACGGCAGTGGTGGCGGCGGCGAAGAGACGTGAAGAGAAACGAAGAGAAGTCGGATAGGAAAAAGAAGAAATCCCCCACTCGGTCTCGACGAGACCGCGCAGAATTCAGCTAGCTCGCTCACTCTCCAGGTAGTTCACCAGTCGTACTGCCTCCGCCTTTTGAATTTGTAGTCGTGTCTCGACGGGGTTGGGAGGGGGTTGGGAGGGTGTGGGAGTGCGTCGGCGGAGGTTCGCGGCTGGCGATTCGGTGGGGGGTTCGTAAGGGAATCGTGCCTTCGCCAAAACCCCCACCGTTTCTACCACGGTGGAGGAAGTGACGTAGGGCGTGACCGACTCGACCCGTTTCACCAATCCGACGGAATCCAATGCTCCGACCTCCACCAATCTGGTTAAAGAACGCGCGCAACGACTCCGCCTATACTCCCCGTTTGTGGCGCCTTCACTGATGTTTTTATTTATTACATCTGTGACTGGGTAGGGAAATACTCCCAACTCGACCGAGGCGAGAGCGTTTGCCACTTTGAGAACGAGCGACGCGCGTTCCTGCGTTGTGTTACGTACTACTATCCGGCCGCGGCACGTCTCGTCGACCACCACCATCACGACCACCACCACCACGACCATCACCACCACCACCACCACCACTATCAACCACCACCCCTCTCTCGCGTCGCGCGTTCTGTAGTTTTACTCCGTTTGGTGTTGTCGCACGAGACGTTTCCCGTGTTCCGTTTCGCGTTCCGCGTGGTTTTCCAACTCCCTTTTGTATTTGAGGGAGGAAAAGTGTGATAACAGTTACCCCGAAGTAGCAAGGTCCGGTAGTCTCGGAGGAGTGTGATAAGCGGAACGCCTCGAGGCTAACGTCGACGCATCGTCGCTCGTCGTTGTGCATCAGGTCGTCGACGCGTGTCAATTTGGTTCTGCATTTAAAGCTTACCTATAGTTCGTACGATACGGTACGATCTTTAGGAGCTCACACTCAATTTTAACTCGAAAAATTCGCGACACACCGCCGTTTGCGCGACCGCGATGGACCACTCGGTCGGTTCGAGTATTTGAATGACAGTTGTCGCAGTACCGATAATGGACAGTTATTCGCGACGAGAAACTCGTGATAAGTGAAGTTTATATTTGTTGTTAATAACAACGTTGTACAGCTACAGTTATATATATATATATATCAGTGACAGTGACAATCTGGATTTTTTTGGAGCAAATGACGAGTGATTGATTAGTTAATTAAATCTTTATCAGGATCTGTGATTCTTTCATTCTGACGAACAGATATTCGTGAGTTGTTCCGGACAAATTGTAGGAAAAAACAACAGTTTGTTGAAACTCGAGTTTTTTTTTTTTTTTTGGAGCATAATATGATTTTGGAGTAAATTCGTAAGCGCGTTCCCGTCAGACCGCGTTTATCACGCTGGTCTTGATAGGACAGACCAACAAGGTGAAGAAAATCTATTTCGAGAAGAAAGTAAGCTTCAACTAACGCCACGGACCTGCTAGAGAGGTTCGAGGTGCTGGACCTGAGGCGTTTTGCACACTCGATGGACCACGGAGCGATGGATACTTCATCCGATCATAGCAGTCGTGACAGTCCCATAACCGGCAGTCCCAAGCATCCGCACAGTCCTTCTACACTGCAGCACAATCAGCAACAACAGCAACAACAGCAACATCACAGCTCACATCAGCCACCACCTTCGCATCAACAGAGTCATCCCCGTGATCAGATTCGCGAATTACAGACTCAGCAACAGCAACAACAACATCGCGGTGTACCGACACCGGGATCGCCAACTCGCGGTTCACCTCCTCAGGTGTTACCCCTAAGTCCACCGCCTTTATCAGCCGGAGGAGGTCCCGGTGGACTTCCCGGAATGGTACCCCGAATGCCGGGTCTTCCGCCACCGGAATTGCGACTCCTTGGTCAGCTAGGTGGTATGCTGAGCGCCCATCATGGTTCACCACTCGAACTTATGGCACATCATGGTGTTTTGCCACCAAGATCCTACAACAGTCCACCACCCATAAGCTCTAGCGATCCAACTGCCAATGAGTGCAAACTCGTTGATTATCGCGGTCAAAAAGTCGCCGCTTTCATAATTGAGCATAATACGATGCTATGCTTGCCTCAGGCATTTGAACTGTTTCTAAAACATCTCGTCGGTGGTCTGCACACTGTTTACACAAAATTGAAGAGACTTGATATCGTGCCACTCGTGTGCAATGTCGAACAGGTCAGAATCTTACGTGGACTCGGTGCCATTCAGCCTGGTGTTAATCGATGCAAGTTGCTCAGCTGCAAGGACTTTGACGTATTGTACAGGGACTGCACAACTGCCAGGTAAGAACCTCGGATAAATTGCTGCGAATTGCTCCCAAGGAATTACAACTTTTCAAAAACAGAATGCTCCGAAATAACAAGGTTCTAAAAAGGGAGATACTCCAAACAAAAAAAAAAACAGTACTTCATAATTATTGACGTAGACCAGGACATCCGAATTTTTCTCTATAACAAGCCTTTCGGATAAATTGTAATTCTAAGCGAATCATCGATGAGTATACTCATTCGTAAGTCGATCGATAAACCTAACCAACAGTCCAGCTATACTCTGGGATACGGAATCGCAGTGTTTATAAGCTTAGGACAAAATCGTGACTGGTGATATGCCAGAGGGGAGCAGGGGGATAAAGCGTAGAATACTGTGCAAGTTTACCTCGTCTCCGGTCTCGATCCTATATACCTCGTGGCTATCACGACCCCATTGACTCTTGTTTTTATTCTTATTCTTTTTATAAAATGCTGTTTGAAGGCACGACTTCTTCGCAGTCTTCATAAAAAAGCACATTCTTAACAAATACGCATATATTGTTGAATATAACGTCCTATAGATAGAAAATAATTAATAGACATAGGAAAAACTAGGTTACTTTATCAGAAATATCGTGAACCAGTAACATAGAAATATATATAGCATAACCGCTGACAGCCTGGTTCGATGAGAACTGACGATAAGAATTGACTTCCTCGGTTAGCCTTAGCCCTCGTTCGGTTTCCTCATCTCTCGTTTCTTTTTCTATCGCACTCTGTGTGCTCTGCCAGCACCTTCGATGCCAGCACCTTGTAACATAGCACACACCGAACAGAAGCTAAAATCCTCGCATACATTAATAACGTGAGGTGTCCCCTCTGGGCAGCGGTTCATCTTCGGCGCCGTGGCTCTTACTTCGTTTAGCTACCAACACACATCCATCGTTACCTCGTATAGCATATATTTTAATTGCCCTTTCTTTCTCTCTCTCTCTCTCTCTCTCTTTCTGTCTCTCTTTATTTTTTCACCAAACCAAAGTCGGACATTGTTAAAAATCTTAATTACGTACCCTCATGGAATAGCTTCTGCTTCCAAACACTTTGAAGCAATTGTCATTTCATAACATTCGTTGTAAAGCGGCTTTGAATCACGATTTGTGAGCTCGACACTCGAAAGCTCAATTGCTAAGCTAAAGAGTCAACTGCAGTACAATGACAGTTACAAAGTACTACGTGATGTAGGTATACAAGTGGTGCTAGCTCGAGTGGCAGTAAAGGGCGCGTGCCCTGCTTGTTTCTAGGATTGTCGCGGGGTGCAATAGCGCGCGTGGTTGCTGGTTGTTGAAGCGCCAACAGGTGTCCCTTTCACGGCAGTTTCTCTGAATGAATCGTCGTCCCCAACGTCGACGTGGCGATAGAGTGGTGTGCAGGCTGCTTTCTGTGTAGTACGAGCTTACCCCACCCACGAGAACCAGACGGCAGACGAAACGGAATGGTAAACGGAACCGAGGGGATCCGCCGGCGGGCCGTTCGTTGCCAGCAATGATTTTGTCACATCTCTCCCCTCAGTTTCAAATTTAATTCCTCCTTTCTATCATTGTTTTTCATCAATTTCTCATATCCATCAACTTATCAGTCACGATTCAAGTGTTGTCCATCTTTTAGCCGTTATTTAGCAATTTTTTCCTGAAAATTGTGGAGATGCAAAGAATGTTTGATGCTGTTGTCCCATCGCAAAGTTCTGACAATATTAAATCAGTGAGAAACGGGCGCTTACAGTGGCACTCGTAGCAACGGAAATGGATTCAACACGACGACGAGAGGGAGCGAGATAGTATAGAGTGAGAAATTGAGTACACGAGAGAGGGAAAACGACGACGATGCTACGAGGGAGAAAGCCCCGTAGGGATAGGGATCCGAATAATCCGGAGTCGCAGTCACAGAACAGAGCTCCATGAGCCGTCGGCTCGTGCGGGTCCCCTCTGCTGGTTGCCCGTTGTCGCTTTCTTCACTTTTCGCACGATGCCAACTAGGCTATCCTTCAAAATCTCTTGAATCTGTACCTGGACTTTGATTCTTTGCTCTTTCACTGTGTTTACATGTGCTCGGATTTCATATTGACACGTCTAAATAGAGACATATCTTCATACAATCTATTTTTTCGACTGTAAAACTTGTTTATTTTCTTGGTAAAAAGCGTATAGTATTCAACTGATTAATTTGTTATTTAATTGCGGTTTCATTTGCGTTTTTTCTATGCATGTTGATCGATTTTGCAGTAAATTTGATACAGGGTAAACATGGACAAAGCTTCTCAATAAATTCACATTAAGGCCTTGTGACAGCCATCTTGGATAATGACGTCTGAAACGATGAAATTTAATACACTTTTGCTGAGGCATCTCATGTTAAAACTGCTTACCTCTCAAATAAATGAGACGTTTTGAGTGAAAGAAATATTTATAAAATTCCAGAATTTTGGTTACATTTTTGCCATCACAGAGAATTCGGCCTACATGACACGAGGGTCGTAAACACTTGATGTGAATTCATTAAATGTTACTTTGACGGATGGACATCGCAAAGGCATAGTCGAAAGTTTAGAAATTGCTAGATTGAGTTCGTATACAATTATTTACATAAAAAAATTTGCGATTTTAGCACTGATATCTTTCGTATGTCAGTAATTTTACATTTTGACGATATCGAAAATTTCAACAAAATTTGTGATGCTCAGCTAAAACTACAAATGTCTAATAATCTAGAAACTGAAACAATAATTATACTAAAATAAGTTGTCTCTGGTACTTCCCCAGAACTTTTCTTCATGCACACATCTAAATAAACCTTTACATTCATTTGTTTTATACACTCCTCCAACTTTTGTTAGTTTTGGCTATCTGCTTATTCTCGTCTCATGTCCCTCACTCAAAGCAGATCAAACAAAATGAGATAAAAAAGGAAAGCAAAGAGCTGTAACTAGCTTATTCTTGCTATAAGCTATCGAATCGTGACACCATTGGCAAAACATATGAGTAGCCACATCCTGTGGCTACAGTGTAGCTACAGAGAGTGTATGTCGAACGTACTACGTTCGACCACGAAAAATTTGATGATGAAGAGGCTGTGGCGTGGGGTAGCCGGCGTTGTGGGGTCCGGCGGCGCGACGATCGCGTGTATCCTCTCGTTGGCATCGTTATAGTGTATACTCTGATAATACATGGCGACGAGCGTTGCATATAGAGTACAACCTAGCCACGAGTATTGCTTCGCTACTAAATACACCCTGGTTCGTTGGAACCCGCTTCTGCATCCTCTTCAACGCTATTCCACCCCCGTTCAGGAGCATCACCACTTGCGGCAGCACGAGCTGGCTAACGTTACCCTCGTTTGCGAACGCGCTCTCATTGTTGTTGCTACTGCTGTTGTTGCACTCACTTCTGCTCTCTTGCTAATGTCGATCCTCCCGTTTGGTACAGACCGAGATAGCGACAACAACGTGCACAGCCGGAACCACAGCGATAATTCAGAGTATTTTTTTCATTGCGGTTTATGGCACCGGCTGCGCAATCCACCGCCTCCAACTACTATCACAAAGCTTTCCGATCGCTAAAGTGGATGCCATGCTATCGAGAACCAATCGAATCGACTGGGAGCCAATCAGACTTTTCAATTTTTTCTCAGAAAAAATGATTTTGTTTCCTCCATTTCACGAGCGAACGGTTTACATGGTAAATTTCACCGCAGCAGCAATCTGCAAGTGCGTAATGTGATACGTGTCGTTACAACTCACAATGGTAATGTTCTCAACTGATGGAAACGCATATTACACCCGGAAGTCATTATTTTTATTTATGTTTAACCCGTGTAAGTTTCGTAATTTTCTTTATTTTTTTATGGTGCTTGTTACTTACAACATTAATATTTTTTTTAAGATGTGTTAATGTTTTTTCCGGTGAGCAAAAGGACGTAATATAATTTTCCGACGATAATTTTCCATAGACTTTATTCTTCGTATCGTTCTACTAGAACTGTTGAAAATTTGCTTTATCGTAAAGTAAAATCGCAGAAGGCTGAATACCCTGAAATAAGAATATAATTCTACTTCTAATACCAACTTTCTCTTAACCAATTTTAAAACAGAGTATTTCTATTTCCCTCTTCAAAATATGGAATCTTTTAAACGACTGGATGAAACATTATCAAATTCTTGTGATATCTATAGAGGATTCATTTATATCTTGATGATTTTTTTTAGATTTTTTTAAAATCTGTTTCTGAGAGAATTTGTTGATTTTTACTTAAAGAATGTGTTGCTAAAGAAAATCATGACTTTATCATAGACAAATGGAATAAATTATTTTAGGATCTGAATAATGGAATGTTAAAGCAAAGAGAGTGTAATGAGCAAAAAATGGACGAATCTGTATATATATGATACCTCGTACAGCTCTCGGTATAATAATGGTACGAGATGGGCACAGGAGGGGTCTTTGATATTTATCAGTTGGTCGTTAAATAATTGCGACTGTGCCACGGTTGCATATTATTACCTATACGCGGTATTATGCCGGAGCTATGTTAGGCGTTGAGAGGACGGTGCACTGTTGCATATCTATAACTTTGTACATTACAATACAAGTTATGATAGATATAGATAGGAACCTACGTTTCTGAAGGAAAAAATAATACGCGGCCACTCTTTGTGTACGAGCTAACGAGTCGAGTCAATTATTTTAATTAATTTGCCTAACCAAGTTAAATGAACAATGAACAAATTGTGTGCGTACAAGCAACGCAGCTATCGGCCGCTCCATAACCGTATCTGTCTTTAATTGGTAGCGTGGTATATCCCCGATCACAGGACCATCAGCGCGCGAATCGTTGCCGTGTTCGGTAGGAAAAAAAAAAGAAGAAAACATGGAAATAAAAATAAGAAGATGAGAAACGTTCGCACACACGGGGCTACGATGCTATTTTCCATCTTAGCCTCCTTACACACTTTGTTCCTAACTTATCGTTAATACCATTTCCCCTGACTCTGTTGGATGCGGTGAGCCAATGTTGCAATTGTTAAAGTGTGTTGCTGATGTGTACGCGCTACCTATACGTGGGAGTGCTCGGCCCTGGACTGTAATTCTATGCGTTATTAGCCGTTTAATTATAAAATTGTGCATAGATTAATTGGCTCCCGTAATGGCCCTCCCCAACAATGAGCGCCCGCAGACACACAGAGAGTTGAGCTCTGCAAGTCGTTATTAATATTTATTTCCCTCCTCTTCGCCTCTTTATCTCTGCCTTCTTTTCCTTCACTTGCGTTGCCATCTCGCTTTTTCTCGTCGTTGATCGTTCATCGTCCATATATGTATAGTTGCTCTAGTGCACTGCAAAACAACGCATGCTCTTTGATGCATGATACTACTGCTGTATACTACGTTAGACATATAACATCTACGATTCGCATGTACAAAATTAAGCCGTATGCATATTATAATACGTAAGTATGGGTGAGTGCGAACAAATTCTTTTAAGCCCATTTGCGTGCATATATTTGCGAGAAATCTCAAGTTGCAAAGCCCCGATCTGACAATGATGAGCGAGCATCAGCACCGCAATGAACGCGCGTTCATCGTGAGCGACCGTGAAATTCTCTCGTGATATGTTAATGCCGTGCGAAATGCTGGCGCTGGATTCGAGATATCGCAATTGGCCGTGACCGCGGCATTCCCGTCTTCGTTCGCTGAACGAATACGCACTTGGCATTTCCTCGATTTCCCGACATCGTGTTTAGGAAACGGAAAACATAAGTAGGCCTAGATCCGCTTCTCTTTCCGGTTCGTCAGATCGATATCTAAATCCCTCACGATCACTTTTTTTTTTCAACAACAGAGGAATTGCGGTCGACTCGATGTATTCGGAGTGGCTTGCATTATTACCTTGTTCATAAAACTCCTAGACGAATGACCCCGAGTCTCAAACTGGTGTAATAATAACGTCCACGTGTGTTGAGATACATAGACTCTATATTATCCACATGTACACATAGAATACACGTATTTTTCGTGTTTTCGTTTTGTGCAAGAGCTAGACCATATATCCACTACAATTGTATCGGTTATGGGCCTTATGGCAGCTGCTGAGATTCTTTTTTTTCCATCTTCCCTCTCCGATGCCACGACCCGCGGGGTGCAAGAGACCGAGAGCTTCTGGGCATGATATTACAAGGGCTCACATGCCCCCATGCATTGTTAGTACTGTATCTCACTCTTCTCTCTTTTGATACAGATATATATACACACAGAGCACACTTTATGCCGCACTATAAGCACGCGCAGTTACATCCTGTGGCGCATGCACGCGTTTGTATATCGAATTATATGTACATATATATATATCCCATAGATTTTTGTTACACATTTACAAAGCTTTGTGTGTTTTAATATGATATAATAATACCCAACTGATATTAACAAAGGAAGAGAGATGTGGTACAGAGATGTGATATACAAGGTACAATGGACACTCGATGATCGAGACGCGTAATTCTCTTGCAATAATTATAATACACAGGACTGACTCATCGTCATCGTCGTAGTCGTCGACGTCGTTGTTGTTGAGCTCAAATCGTTAAGGACTCGGGGATTTGATCGTTCTAATAGAAATTCTAAAGCCCACGCTAAACACTGGTCCGCCCAGAGTTTGCCAAGACAAAGAGGAGAGAGAGTTATCGATCCTTTCGCGTATAGTGGAGAAAAAAAAGAGAAAGAGGAGTAGCGTAATATTGGCCAGATTTCGCTGCAGATGATACCTTGTTCGCCTGTGTCCAAACGCAATAATACTTCTTCCCTCCTGTTCCTCTTCGTCTTTACAATCGTTCTTAATTCAAGAAAATTAATTGAAAACACAAATCCGCAAGGCCTCTTGTCTTCTCTTTTTTTTCTACGGTCCATCGTCGTTCTTACTGCTTACCGCGCGAACGCCCTATCTATCTCCCTCTTTCTTTCCCCCATAATTCCCGGTAATTAATAATCTGCAACAAGTAATAATAAAGCCAGTAATCCGGTGGTCGTGGCAAGCGCACCAGCGCTCACGAGCTCTCGCGTTCTTAATTCTAGATAATTAATGCAAAGACAAACAACAAGAACTAACCAACCTAACCTACCTCTTTTGATTTTCTCTCTACGTTCTGTCTTTAATTTTCTGCCCTTATTTCCGTATATTCTTCATTATTCTTTTGCAATTTTTTTATTTTCTGTTAGGGTGTTGGCTCGTTCGAAAAAAATGATAAGAAATACGGATTAAAATGTGAAAATTTAAATTTTAACTGTTGATGCAGATGTGTTTTTATAATGAGATGTATATGTATGCTCTGTTCCTTGTTCTTTAAATTTTATTACTTGTTTCATATTCGTCGAATTCTGTGAAACTTATGCAGGTATTTCTCGAAAGTACAGTAGAGTATTTGGTACGAAGAGACCTCGATTTGGTTTTTTATATCGCTACGAATCATAAAGGAAGAGTGCAGAGCAGCGACGAAAAGAAATGGGGAGGGGGCAGAGAGCGAGAGAGAGAGAGAGAGAGCGAGTGAGCAGAAGAAACGGCGCAAGGGGGTGAGAAAATATGCGAGTGCTCGATAACGCTATCGCGAATCCCAGGGGGCAACCTCCGTGACGAAGAGGTATCAAAAGTAGCTCGTAAACCGCCTCGGTCGTCGTATACACTCCGGGGTCTTGGTTCTCGAGAGATTAGAGTGGCGAAATCGTGACAAAGTAACGCCTGACGAACGATGTAGAGTTGGTACGGTATCCTAAGAATGCAATTCGCGTGATTCTTTTATTGGTAACAACACAAAATATGATTACGAAAAAATCACCCTGATTTTCGTAACATCGTTCGGAAAAATTCACCTTGAATTGATTTTTACAATTTTTCCCCAATCATATTTACAACGAGTAATCAACAAATGTAACGCCTTTCGCGGTAATATTTGAGATTCCTGTTACGAATGTTCGCAACTCTTTTATAAATAATTTTTGCGAATATTTCCCAGTTTTTCCCAAATCTTTTTTGGTTCCTCACAGAGCAAGATTTTTTTGTCTGAAGCCAACAACAAGATGAACGTTTTTCACACGTATTTTCAACAGTCGTGTCTAGGCATTTGAGTGATTTCGACACGCCGTGATCATAGTACGAGAGAAGACGATGAACCTCTGATTCCTTCATGCTTCTGTTTCTACACGGCCTTTTCTGCTGCTGCTGCTGCTGCTGCTGGTCTCGTGTACAGAGCGAGAGAAAGAGCGCGCGGAAAGATCAAGATGGTCCCAGCATGACCGTAATCACGATGGCTCTCGATCGCTTCGAAATACAAATGCAAGTCATCGGGACCCGTATTGTATTGCAATGGCGCCAGGCTCCCGTTTCGCCAAGCTTCTCACTCTCCCTGCTCTTTTCTGCCTTTCTTTCTTTACGTTCCTTTATCCCAACGTTCCTTCTTTATTTCTTCCACTGGTTCGTGAGTCACTCGATCGTTCTCTTTCTCTCGAAATCTCATTCGATTTCTTATGTTGTCTACTCGATCGTCGTCTCGTCGACCGACACGCTGATCACAGTTCGTCATGCCGTCGAGATTATCGTCATTATAATAATAAACATCGAAAGATGCACGTCCATCGAAGCTGCATTCATTTATCTTAGCCAAGCAATTATTAAACATCAACAAAAACAACTCTCTTTTTTTTTAATGAAATGAATAAAAGACAAATCGTACAAAGTGTAAGTACAGGAAAAATCGATTGTTTTAGCGAAGGGTCGTCACACGCTGACCCACATTAAAACAGCTGACTTGAAGCTCCTCCTGCTCGTTACTCCCGTTGGGACGAGAAAGCCCGGGTCCGTTTACTCCCCTTTCGGTCTCGCAACCCCCTTTGCGATAGCAAAACGAGCATGGCGACGCCGCGTCACCCTCGTGGGACGCGCACATAACTACATATCTAGCAACAAGCAAAGCAGTTTGAATCCTTTCGCAACTTCCCCATAAAATCCCCATAGGGCTCGGAACAATTTCATGCAAAAGAGACTATTTCAATGAAATCGTTCACTAAGTGGCAATGGAGTATGATGTGCCGGCTGGAGGTGATGGTAAAGATGCGCCAGGTCTTGTTGCTTTGGATTTACCTTCCTTGATCGTCAATTCTTGTTTTCACCATTCTAACCTAGCACTTTCCGTACTATCGAGGTTATATCCTCTCCCTTACCAGCAACTTTGATGTGCTTTACTACTGTGCAGCTCGGAGCTTCGAATCGATCCCCAACTCCCGCCGGGCTTCCGCATCCACATGTAGCTACATATTACATACACTTCGTCCAACGTCTTTTCTTTCATCGACTTTACAAGTAATCCTCACGAGCGAAATAAAAAAGTAACTGTTGTGGTTTATAAGTGCAGCAAGTGAGCCCATAATTTTCAAATGATTCGAGGACGACGTCAGACGGCATATAGCACCCTCGTACTTGTTCACCTCCAGTTCTTCGGCTCTTCTCTTCATTTCCCTCCCTTCGTCCTCCGTGTTCTCCTTACCAAGTCGCTATATCCCGGGAGTGCATACCCCTTTTCACGAGAGCTCTGCTTTCGTGCGCGCACGCCAAGCCAGCCAGCAACCACTCCAACTCGTTACATACGGTAATTAAACGACGCACGAGACCTCCCGAGAGTCGATATATGTATATATGGGGCTGGGAAGAGAGCTCTGCCGGCAGCTTTTATGCCGTTGTTAGAACCATTTGCTTCCGGACGAAAAGTATAGGTAATACTACACTCTCAACTAATATATCGTTGATTCTTGTAGGAGAGAATTTAACTTGAATAACAAATCCGTGTGAAATATAGCTTCCACAAGGTGGATCCTCGTCTAGTTATCGCACTTGTCTTCTAAGTATAGTAATAGTCGTCTCCTATAATCTTCACCTTCCTCATCGTCTTAATACTCGGTATGGTGGTTGCCTCGCAATCGTTGTTTGCCGACTGCTAATACCATCAAGATCGACCCTCCACGAAGTACGGCGAGCAAGAGTGTGTGTGTGAGAGAGAGAGAGAGAGAGAGAGAGATAGAGAGGGAGTTGGCAGAATGCACGACGTCGGTGGCAGCAATACGCGAACTGAGCTGTGCAGGTTTGCTCGGCTCGCGTGCTGGCCCTCTTGGACGCCAGCAGAGTTTGGCGGAACGTCGCGCGTCAATCAAAGACTAGTGAGCGAGACCCCTCTGGGCCTCTCCGCCGCCGTTCCTGCCACTTCCACCTTCATCGAGTCTCTCTAGTAAATGATCCCTGTACTCGATGTCGAGAGAGTCGACTCGATCTCATACAGCAGTACACTTGCGCTAATAGTAGCTACTATGTACATGTGAAGGATTCAGCACTGTGATAGAACCTGATATCCCTTGAAGGGTAATCGGCAAATCTCTTATACAGAATATGCTATACGCTACAATGTTAATACATGCATATCCATGCATGCATCGGTTGATCCTTCTGTGCTCATACTGCCGTGTTGGCGATACTTCGTTACTAGTATATATGTTGCTAATGCGAGTCAGGGGCGCTTTGGCAAAGTCGTCAGGCAGGCGAACAGCGAAGAGCGAAAAGCGATCGAGCGAGCCGGGGCATTTCGAGCCATCTTTACACGCGTGCGGTCCGTTCGCGTGATGCACGCATGCCATACCACTACCGCCACTACCACCACTTTTTCCTCCACTTCCTCCCTCTACGTCTTCTTCTGCATCAACTTGTGCCTCCACCTCTCATCTCTTCTCCGTTCCTCTCTTCGTTTACCTTATCCTGTCCTATCTTCGTCTTCCATTTTTCTGTTCCTCCGGAGAAGGCAGAGAGGCGCGTAATTCCCGCCCCTCATTCACTCACTCCTTCACTAATTTTTTTAAATCCTTTTTCGGCAGCTGCATACATCATCGAAAATTTGTTGCAACTACGCACTCATCTCAATTTTTTTCCCATATTCTTTTCAAGTGGAATATTTTATTTCTAATGCTGGAAACCGATAGTAGGGCCGATAACGTAGCAGTCATGATCTGTCATTTCATGACATGAAATTCGCTTTGATTATACTTCCATGGCAATGTTCGTCTTTTGAACCAACTACTCGATTCTTTTTATAAAACATCGGAGAAGACATGTTTTAAGAGAATAGAAA